>JABUQX010029467.1:12500-15000 GCA_015478945.1 Trachelipus rathkii | reverse complement strand
CCTCTCTTGTGTTTACCTGTATCTTATAAACCTCTGTTTTCATCCATCCCCAGAGACAATAATCTAAAGGTGTAAGGTCTGGGGACCTTGGGGGCCATTGTACGGGACCACTGCGGCCTATCCATCGATCGGGGAATATTGTATTTAGATACTGTGTTACCTGACGAGTAGCATGTGCTGGGGCTCCGTCGTGCTGGAAGAACATACGCATCCTTGTAGCCAAAGGAACATCATCCAATAATGGTGGAAACACGTTTTGCAAGAAGTCTGCATACATGGCACCTGTAAGCCGGTTCGGCAATACAACAGGCCCAATCAACACATTATCGATGACACCGCACCACACATTAACACTAAAACGATACTGAAAATTCGAATCCACAATGGTATGTGGATTTTCCTCTGACCACCTATGTGCGTTATGGGTGTTGTTGATCCCGTTACGAGTAAAGGTAGCTTCATCGGTGAATAATATGAATGGTATTAATGCGCGGTTAGCATTTACCCAACGACAAAACTCCAAACGTTTGACGTAATCTCCTGCTTCAAGGTGTTGCACGCGCTGTAGATGATAAGGATACAAGCCATGCTGACGCAATGTTCTCCATACTCGTGTTTGTGGAATACCGACCCTTGTAGAAATTCTCCGTGTGCTTGTTGCGGGGCTTTGTTCTACCACCTGAAGAATGTTTTCTACGTCATCCACATTTTGTTCATCGCCACGTTCAGAGGAAATATGCCTGCTGGGTACTGCCCCTGTCTCACGAAGCTTACTATAAGCACAGGTAAACACTCTTGAATCCGGCACACGACGGCGAGGAAACCGTCTACGGTATTCCCTACAAGCAGCAAGGGCATTCCCATCGCAAAAACCGTACACAAATATCATGTCGGCATATTCCTCGTGCGTATAGACATGCGGCATTGTTAGAAACACTTGTAACACCATTGACAGCCAGGGTACAACTGGCGTCGTACGGACAATTCAATAAAATTCAAGGACATTGTAATGTTTATTACGTATAACGTAAACCGTATGTATGAACATACATATTTTGGGGTAAAGGCTTAATAAGGTAACCTTTTTCATAGATGGTAAAATTAACGTTCCCTATAACTAAAACGACTGTATCTCTACACACATTCAAAATAGGACAGATGTTACAGACAACATTGTTACACCGATTACTCCATACTATCACCTCCTACATTCTTTACTATTCCTCCTGAATCACCCTATATATATGGTTGTCGTTGTGGAATACGAATTGGCAACATTTGTTTTCAGTAGATATAATCGATATTGACTTAATGCAATAGAATGAATAGATAATTTCTCTCTCTCTCTCTCTCTATATATATATATATATATATATATATATATATATATATATATATATATATATATATATATATATATATATATATAAATATATATATATATATATATATATATATATATATATATATATATATATATATATATATATATATATATATATATATATATATTTCTAATTTTGTAAATAACATATATATATATATATATAATAATATAAAAATAACAATAATATATATATATATAAAAAAATAATATATATATCTAATATATATATAACAATTTACATTTTTATATATAACATATATATATATATATATATATAACATATATATATATATATATATATATATATATATTTTCAATTTTCAACACTTTTTTTTAACGGTTTTGTCAGTATGACAACTTCCCTAATTCGCTTCCGGCTTCATGCAGTGTTTTTTCGGTTGTTGAGGACGCAAGTGTTTATAGTGTTTTTGTCAGTTTGTGTTGCTTTGTGGTTGATTTATATTTGTTTGGAATTTCGGAAGCATGTCCAGCATTAATTCAAAGAGACAAAAGTTATCTTTATATAATTTCAAAGAAGAATGGACGAAAGATTATTTTTTCATCGAAAATAAAGGCAGACCAATATGCCTTGTATGTGGGGAATCTGTTTCAGTACCAAAAAAATACAATCTTGAGCGCCATTATTCTTCCAAGCATAAGGAATTGGATAATGTGCAAGGGGAAATACGCTTCGAAAAAATTAATCATCTTAAAAAGCAACTAAAAGGCCAGCAGTCAATATTGCAGCATACACATAAACAAAATAGCTCCATTGTTCGAGCAAGCTATGAGGTTTCTGAATTAATAGCAAAGGCTCTGAAACCACATTCAGAAGGAGAATTCATAAAAGAATGCTTAGTGACCGCAGCAAAAGTTTTAACTCCAGATAAAGTAAAATTATTCGAAAGCATCAGTTTATCACGAAAAACAGTGTCTGATCGCATCTGTGAAATGGCTAATGACATTGAGTTAACTTTGAAGAAAGCAGCAGCGTCATTTAAATTCTATTCTTTGGCTGTTGATGAAACCCTAGACATCACGAGTACAGCACAGTTGGCAATTTTTATTCGTGGAGTTGATTCTGACTTCCATATCAGAGAGGAACTGCTTTGC
>JABUQX010029467.1:0-2500 GCA_015478945.1 Trachelipus rathkii | reverse complement strand
AGAAGTTCAGAATTTGAAATACAAAAAAAAAAATAAAAAAAAAAAATAAAAAAAAACAGAGGAAAGGTTGAATTGTTTTTTTTTTTTTTTTTTCGAGGATGTTGCAGTGAGCAAAATAAAGTCAAGTTGAAAGGTAAAAGAGTTACGTTTTAAAGTCTTTGAAAACTTATTTTAAATTTTGTTTCATCTTTTTCATGAATGGCGTGTAAAAGAAAATACAATCCCGATTATATTAAGTTCGGGTTTACCGCTAGTCAATACAGAGCCGAGACCTCAGTGTGTGAGCTGCGCTGCAGTTTTAAGTAATGATGCATTGAAATCAGCAAAGATGAAACGTCGTTTAAAGAAAGTTCATCCTAATTTGAGAGATTATCCACCAGAATACTTTGCAGGGAAATTGAAAAATTTGAAGAAAATGAAACTCGGGAAAAGTGATACAAGATTTGAAATCTCAGAAAAGGCGCTTTCGGAATCATTAGAGATTTCACGATTAATTGCAAAGTCAAAGAAATCCAATACAATTGGCGAAACATTAGTGAAACCTTGTTCGCTTAAGGCAGTGGAAGAAGTTTTAGGTGAAGACGCTAAAAAGAAAATTCAAGAGATTTCGCTGTCGAATAACACAGTGAAATCTCAAATGGAAAAAATGTCACAAGACGTTGAAGATCAACTTCTGAGTGAAGTAAATAATTCTCCCTACTTTGCTCTGCAGTGTGACGAAAGCACTGATGTTGCCCAGTGTTGTCAATTACTTGTATATTTCGATATTTAGGTCAAGACAGCACAATCAAAGAAGAGCTTCTACTTACACGGCTATTGGAAGCTACATCAAAAGAAAAGGACGTTATGAAAGTAATTTGTGATTTTCTTCGAGAAAATTGGATTAAAGTGGGAAAACTTTTCTCGGTTTTGTACTAATGGTGCTCCAGCGATGCTCGATTCGCGTTCGGGTTTGTCAGCTTTGGTAAAAGAGAAGAATTCTTCCATACTGACAATACACTGCATCATCCATCACCAAGTACTAGCGGCTTAAACGTTGCTAGAAGACCTAACCAGTACAAATAAAGTGGTTATAAACTTGGTAAATACTGTAAAAAATAGTACCTTAAATACCAGTCTTTTCAAAATATTGTGCACTCTCTTGTACACAGAGGAAAAATGTTACTTTTCACACTGAGGTTCGTTGGCTTACGAAAGGAAATATGTTTAGCCTCTTGTTTGAGTTAAAAAAGAACTGAAAGTATTTTTAATATAATAAAAAATGACCGCTTTGGTGGAGCAGTTTTGTGAACCAAAATTTTAAATGCATCTTGCCTATCTCGTGGATATATTTACCCATTTGAACAATTTAAATTTGCATTTGCAAGGTTCAGGGAATGAAAAATTGGAAAGCATGGTAAACATATTTGTGTTTGAAAACAAACTGCGTTCGTTTCTTTGCAAACAGAATCTGTGTGGGCTACAAAATTCAAGCAAAAGAATTATTTGTCCTTCAACTCTGAATTCCTTTGTTGAACCGAACTTATTCAGCATTACGTCCAAATGTGTGCAACGAAATGTGTTGCAATATCCTTTAAATTATTGAAACAAGAATTTACAATTATTTTTCCCGAATAATGACAAAATTGAAACAAGAATGTCATTAAAACGTAATAATACTGTAAATCCTTTCATGTCAGTCCCAAAAGACCTCCCATAGATGAATCCGAAGAAGGAAGCCATAAACTTCAAAAGCTGACACTAACTTAAGATTCATTTAGGATTAGTAGGTATTAATTCGAAGAGTTGACTGTGCAAGAAAGCAATCTGCTATTCACATTCGAGGAAATCCTTTGCGGTAGCTTGTCCTTTTTTAAACAACATTTTTATGTGAAACAGGGATCTTGCTCTGCTACAGATAAAAAAACAAACAAAAAACAAGCTTGATGCAAACGATGACATATCTTCTGCACTGAGCAAAGATTCCAGATAGAATTTTCAAGGTTGGTTCGAGAAATGCAAGTCACACAATCACAGTTGACTTCAAATTTCAATTAAGAGTAATTTATAGTAATATATATATATATAGCTATATATTATATATATATATTATAATATATATATATATATATATATATAAATATGAATATATATATATATATATATATATATATATATGTATATATATATATATTATGTTGTTTGAAAGTGTGTCCGCAATAAATGTAAAAATTTGAACTAGTTGTCCATGGTTATTTTAAGGTGGGAACCACTGGATTAAAGTATTAGTTGGCATTTTTGTGGTTGTACGTATTAAAGTATATATATATATAATATATATATATATATATATATATATATATATATTATATTAATATATATAATATAATAATACTATATATAATATATATATAAGAGTATATATAAATTATATATATATATATATATATATATATATATATATATATATATAATATATATATATGTATATATATATATATATATATATATATATATATAT
>JABUQX010029466.1:15000-17500 GCA_015478945.1 Trachelipus rathkii | reverse complement strand
GATTTGAGTCCACGGAAAGTCGGACAGATTAATGTGTTATTGCAAGTGAGCAACTTAAAACAGAAAGAAATTGCAGCAAAACTTGGGGTTTCAACTCAAACAGTTAGTAATATTAAAAAGAAATTGAAATACGGTCACAGTTTGAGCTCAAATAGGGTTGGCAAATGTGGAAAGAAAAGAAAAACAACACCCAGGGAGGACAGAAAAATAGTTCAAATGGCTCTGAAAAATAGAAGACTATCATGTTGGAAGGTTTCCAATGTTCTATCAGCAGAGGGGATTATTATTTCTATAAAAACCGCCAATAGGAGGCTATTAGATGCTGGATTAAAAGCCTATCGTCCAAGAAAGAAGCCTAGACTAACTTTAGAAATGAAACGGGCACGTAATGCCTGGGCTCAGACTCATATTCATTGGACTTCTGAGCAATGGGAGCAGGTAAGAGTTGATCAGATAGATATTATTTCTTTTATCACTCATAAAAGAGCATTTGTTATTAGTAAAATCGCAATGACACTTGAAAATATCATTATTACTGAATTATCAACCATCTATGGTTTAAAATCATGAATTTCTGTACTTGTTTCACTACTTGCATCATCTTCTATGCTTTTCCTACTGTTCATATTGTGTTTTATATTGCTCCAGATTGTATTATCTGATGAATCCACCATTGCTGTGCTTGATGATCGTGTGCAGAGCGTGAGAAGGCGATCAGGTGAGGAATTTAAACCCGAATGCCTGAAAAAAACGGTAAAATTTCCACAGAAAATCATGGTGTGGGGTGCCATTTCTGTTCATGGCCCAAGTCGATTGATGATTGTTGAAGGCACCATGGACCAGCATAAGTATATAAATGTACTACAAACTCGTTTACTACCTCAAACAAGGGATTGGTTTGGCGATAGACCTTGGATTTTTCAACAGGACTCCACCCCGTGTCATTCAGCGAAGTTAGTAAAGAGATGGTTCGCACAGAATGGCTTAGAGGTACTTCCATGGCCTGGAAATTCACCTGACATGAACCCTATTGAGAGTTTGTGGTCCGTGTTGAAAGATGAAATACACGATGTTCCAATTACGGCCAAAGTAAAGCTCATGGAACGTCTTATTCAGGTTTGGTTTCATTCCGAAAAAATCCGGAATTTGTGCAGAACTTTAATTACTGGCATGCCCAGTCGCGTTAAAGCACTTGCAGGTGCCAAAGGTGTCCAAACCAAGTACTAAAATATTTATATTATCCTGGTGTATTAAAATAAGTTCAAAAAAGTTGAAAAAATTAAATTTCATAACCTTTTTATTCAAAAATAGCAAATTTTTAAAAAATCCATAATATATATATTATATATATATATATATATATATATATATATATATATATATATATATATATATATATATATATATATATATATATATATATAGAGAGAGAGAGAGAGAGAGAGAGAGAGAGAGAGAGAGAGAGAGAGAGAGAGAGAGAGAGAGAGAGAGACATCCCCCCTCGAGCGACATCATTCCAAACACTGATATGAACTAGTCGAAAAGCAGAATTCAGAATGCCTTTTAGGCACATCATTTTATTATATTAAAAATTAAAAGCACGGAACGTCCATTTAACGAAGTTCAATATAGGAAGCTATAAGCGGAGGAGAAGCACAAAAATTTTGGCTCTTGTTGATTATCAGCTTCCAGTTAAGCTTAAGCCGATTTTATTTTAAAACCTACTAAATCGAACACAATGAACACCAACGCTCATAGCGTTAAAAGATTGAACTTTTTTCTAATTAGTTAGTTAGTTAGTTAGTTATTGAAACAATGGAAAGTGAAATAAATTACTAATATAAGTTTAGTTAAATGGAAAGTGAAATAAATTAATAACATAAGTTTAGTGAGGTTAAATTACTAATTATTATAAGTTTGGTTAAGTAAGATTTAAATAATATCTAAAAAATAATTAGGATTTGTTTTTTTAATATTCTTAAAGGTGTGGAAGCTCACTTATTATAATAGTTTTATTTAGCGACAAAATTGTGAAATTTTTTGTTTTTACAGTTCATATGTTCTGAATGGAAAGGGAAACATCAAAATTCTCTAAGATTTCAACAATAACGATTTAACAGAAACTGATGCCAGGAAAATTTTTTCAGACTAATGAATTTATTAATTCAAATATTTAGTACAATAATAATAATAATAATAATAATAATAATAATAATAATAATAATAATAATAATAATAATAATAATAATAATAATAATAATAATAATAATAATAATAATAATAATAAATAATAATAATAATAATAATAATAATCTATTCATTTTTTTAAGCAATTTTATTTAGTCAATTAACTATGCGAGTAAGTTGAGGTTAAGGTTCAAGGAAGCATATATTTCCATTAGGGGGCTCGAGAGACCCCGACTCCTGATATCTATGCGGTCTACTCTAGGGTATTCGTTAGTTTTTTAAATTATAAAACGACTGTACATAAAACATGTAA
>JABUQX010029466.1:5000-10000 GCA_015478945.1 Trachelipus rathkii | reverse complement strand
CATTTCTTAGGGTAACTAAATTATATATATATATATATATATATCTATATATATATATATATATATATATATATAAATTATAATAATAATAATATATATATAAATATACTATATATATACAATAATAATAATATAACAAAATATTTCAATGGCCAAATGACTTATGAAATAAAGCCAGTTTAATATATATATATATACTATATAATATATAATATATATATATTATATATAATATATATAATATATATATATATATATATATATATATATATAATATATTATATATATATTATAATATATATATAAATACACTGGGCAGAAGACATGGGGTGAAGTTGAAACTGAGCAGTTTCTATATATTTCTCAAGCGTTTCCACCCCTATAGTAGTTATGTACGAATAAATACTAGCTGACGCATATTCGGGATCTTTAACATCCACCCGTTCATTCCAAAGAATAGTAAACTGCGGTAAGTTGTTCGTTGTTAACACGTGTCGATGTTTTTCAGTGTACGGTAATCCACATATTTTACTGTAAATAATATACATTACTTTATGACCTTCATGTATTAATTCTTCGAGTTCGCTGACATCGTCAAGATGAGACGTTAATTCTTCATTCATTTTAACCAGAGCTTTAATACTTTCAAGCGAACTGACAGAGAAACCTATACACGTCCACAAAAATGAGCCATTCACGGTAGGTTTCCAATAGTTACGTACGTTGACCCTTTCAATATTGTCCCCTGATGAGAAAGTAACCGCGATTCTATTAAGACCACTCCCACCAGCACCACTCGTGGTTATTATGGACGGATTATCCATATTAGTACATGTACACTTTGCCTTTATCCATGTTTCTATACACTCAATGATTCTACTGAACTGTTCTACAGATACGAATAATGGACGATCGGGTGTATCGTAAGCCGGAACACAGACGATGTATCGTTCGCTATCAGGTCTGCGTCTTAATATTATAGTAACATCGCACTCGGAATGACGTATGGTTTTAGTAAAGGTGTTCTCAACGAGTTTAGAGGATGAGATTGACGACATGGTTAAGGCACAGTGAGAATCGGCTTACTGAAGAAACATATATAATCACCAACGCATTGGTAGAATTTATCTCTTAAGATTACGATTAACATAGCAAACATCCCAAAATCGATAATGGAAGCTATCTTACACTCAGAACCCTGTGGTCAGTAAGTTTTAATAATAATAACAATTACAGCCGTGATATATATATATATATCTATACCTCATATGAGACTTAATAATATAATAATATATATATATATAATTATATATTATATCATAACTATAATATATATATATATTATATATATATATTATATATATATAAATATATATATATATATATATATATAATGTCACCTCTATGAGACTTAAGGATTAAACGCTCCAAATCTTCGCGAATATACCAATCGTTTATATTGTTGTCCCCCAAATATTTTTTCAGTTCCTCAACACCATCCCCTAGCACATATGTAAAAAGTTCTCTAAGCGATACTATAGTCTGTTTAGAGGCTGGATCATCGATGTAAATAGATCCACGCCAATGTTCTCTAAACGATCTAATAAATTTTTGCACATCCATAGAAGCCAAGAACTGTTTAATAATAGTTTCATGATCGTCTGTTAACATTTTTTTAAATGCATAATATTCCAGATACAGCGTATAATACGCTACAGTGACATAATTAGTCAGTATTTCCGTTTTCTTCAAATGCAATAATATTTTCTTACGCGCGTCTGACAGATATTTTATCTGCGGTAGACCATTAATATAGAATCCATGAGATGTAGGTTCATATACACCCGTTTCACTACACATCCGCCATATTCTAATTTCCATACTGTAAGTATTTAGATATTTGGAAAAAGCTAAAGTGAGCTGCTTACCATCGCTTCTACTAATGACTGTTTTAGGCTGGTTTAAAACCTTCATTGACCACTCTTCAGCGTGTTTACATATACTAAGTAATTCTTCAACACTCATAAAGACAGGCTTGCCTGTAGAATATGTCGAGTGATGAAATCCTGTGAAATATTCAAAGCCATTAGAATTTCTTTTATATATGCAACAAAAACATACTCTGGGATTTTGATCACGCACATTGGATGAATATCTTGTTGGCGGTATATCTGTTATGCGGATCATGATGTGGGTAGAGAAGAGCACAACTATATAACACAGTCAAGACTAATACTCGTGATTCATTTAAATAAGTTTAAAGATAATACAAGCATAATACGATAAATCTTATGGCGGTGATTGGAAGAAATGATCCAATCACAGGCGAGGATGACATTCACTGAAACGAAATAACCTTAGTTTTAACTTAGCTTTTGCTGGTTCGGCTTTGTTTCATTGGAAAACTTTTATTTAAGTCCGTGTTTTAAGCTATAGTGAAACTATAAAATGATCGATTGAATAGAGTAGGTGTGATATATTTAATAGTATAAGTTTCTATGTACTACTACTACTACTACTATTCAACTACTGACTAATCTGCTACCGATACTACTACAAATGTTATACGACGTAGAAACCCATCTTAGTTAATGTTTGATGTAATCACCGCTTGAGATCTATTACTATCTAGTTCATGTATCAGCTGCTAGATAGTGGAGATTTTATTACTGTTATTGTTAATTTTCATGAAAATGGGTGCTCAAACGATACTTAAAGCTATAAAGATGTAAAGCAAGGCTCGGTGAGAGAGGGTGTGGTGGGCCCTCGCAGTGGGGGGATTATTAGCCCAACGGTTTTAAGTACTTAGAGTCAGTGAAAAATGTGTTTTTACTGAAATATTTCCGTACTAAACAAAATTATAAGGATGAAACGTTGTCAACGTTTATACGAAGTCCATAATGGTGTCAAATTTGATAAGATAGTATGGAGGGTCTAAGTTTTACTTTAAAAACAAATCGATCGATGGTATGTGTCATCATATTCAGCTACGGAAAGTGGACCTGTTACCGAAAAGTTAAGATATATATATTATAATAATATATTATATATATATATTATATATTTATAATATTATATATATATATATATATTTTATATTATATTATATATATATAATTTAAATAAATTTACTTATTATTATATATATATTATATAATATCTTATATATTATTATATATATTATATTATTTATTATTATATCATATATTATATTTATATTATAATATATTATATATATACGTATATATAGTATATAATATATCTATATATTATTATATATATAAGTATATATTATATAGTAATATTATATATATATATATATGATATATATATTATATATATATATTTATATATATATTTATATATAATATAATATATATATATTATATATAATATATATATATATTATAATATAATAATAATATATTAGTATAAAATATATATATATTATCTTTAGCCACTGATAGATAATAGCAGCTCGTTCTTATCTTTAAATTTCAGGCGCAAATGCGCATCACGTTCTTCTTTGTTCTCTTTGTTCATGATAATTCATTCCTCTTCTTCTTTCTGTTCTCTTTCTCTTTATCTTTTTTCTCTTTCCTTGTATTAAGATTGGGGTAAATAGTGATGAGTCATATATATTATATATATATATATATATATATATAATATATATATATATATATATATTATATATAGTAGTAATATATATATAATATATAGTATATTTATATATTATTATTGTTATTATTATTGATTATTTTATAATTTATTATTATTATTATTATTATTTATTTATTATTATATTTTTATTCATTTATTATTATTGATTTATTATTATTATTAGATGCATAAAAATACTTCAAAATCAAATCCAATCTCATTTCACTGAGGCTTAGCACAATGTGGCAAAAAAATGCCATTCTGCTTTTATATTAAAGTCATGTTCATGAGGATACAAGTTTATGAAATTTTTAAAATTATAGTTAATGTTTTCGAGATATTGTTCGTATTCTCAGATTTTATTTTTATTTTCTATATATATCTGGTTATTATTTTTCAAAATTTAAAATGGGGTTACAGTTTCTGTTTAATTCTTTTAACATCAAATGATTACAATCCGAGCACAATGTTATGGTCAAAACTCGAATTATATGACAGCTCCTCGACATTTCAGAAGTATATAGTAACAATTCAAATTGTAATATATTTTATATTATAGTATATCTATTATATATATATTATATAGATAGTTTATTATATATATATATTATATATATATGTAATTATATATATTATATATATATTTATTATATTTATATATATTATATATATATTATTATATATATTATATTAATATTATATAATATATATTAATTATTATTATATATATTATATATTATACTATTAAATATTTATAATATATATTATATATTATAATTATTATTATATTATTATTTTATTTTATTATGTATTATTATAGTTTTTGTGGTTAGCCTTGTTATTATTTTTTATTATTATTATTCTTTATTATATTATTAATTCTTATTATTATTTTATTATTATAATTATTTATTATTATTTGTATTTATTATCACGCGAGATATTCTTAGCAGTTTTATTGATTATTATGTATTATTTCCATCAATGAAACAACTGCCCAACATAAAGTTCTATATCATTTCACTGAGGCTTAGCACAGTGGAGTAAGACGCGAAGTCTTAACTCAGCGATAGCAGGATCGTATCTCGAAGTCTTTTGCGTTTGAAATTTTAAAATTATAGTTAATGCTTTCAGAGATATTGTTCGTATTCTCCCGTTTTTATTTTCTATAGAGTTTGTTTATTATTTTTTCTATTAAATTTAAAGGGGGGTTACAGTTTCTGTTTAATTCTTTTAACATCAAATGATTACCAATCCGAGCACAATTTATGGTCAAAACCTGAATTATATACAGCTCCTACTTTCCAGAAGTATATAGTAGCATTCAAATGTTAATA
>JABUQX010029465.1:0-27474 GCA_015478945.1 Trachelipus rathkii | reverse complement strand
TCGGCTCCTCATCTTAGTCGAGAGTATATTAAATCGGTAATTTAAGCACTCACTCGTTCGCCACATCATACGACCAATAAAAATATAGTTAAGAAAGCCAGCATTACCCTCTAGAATGCCCATCACACCATAATTTAAATAATAAATAGAATAAACTTAAGTAAGCAACATGGCTTATCTAGGGACGCCCAGACAACTAATAATAATTAATAAATTACAAAATAAAATTAAGAAGTACCTGAGCACTCTAGAATGTCCCAGGCAACTCATTATAAATAAGAATAATACAAGAAACCGTATGTCCTATCTAGACCTGCCCAGTCAACCAATAAAAAATTAATAATTGAGAAGCCGCATCGGCCCCTCTAGAATGTCCAGGTAAACCCATAAAAATTAAAAATAGAATAATTTTTAATAATAATTAATGTAATAATGAATAGTATTATAATAAAAGCCACAGGTCTATCTAGACTATTCCAGTCAACCAGCAAAAATTAATAATAAGAATGATAATCAGAAGCGCATGGCCTATCAGACTCGCAAGCCACCCCATAACCAATAATAATTAGGAATAAATTATTCTTAATAATTAATTATTATGGGTTGCTGGGACAGTATAAATAGGCCCATGCGGGCCTTGAATTATATTATTATTTATAAATTATTATCTACTTATTATTATTTAGGAGGCCCAATGAGACTTTTAATATATCTTAATTATTATCTGTTTGGTACTTAGTAGGGCCCGATGTCCTTCGCTTAAATTATAAATACTATTCCTTAATTACCTATTAATATTATTAAAATATTTTAATTCTTAATTTTTATGGGTTTGGACGGGACAGTATAGCAGCGGCCAAAGCGCTTCTCAATTATAATTTTATTGGGTCGACTGAGACAGTCTAAAAAGGACCATGCAGCTCATTAAAATATTGATTCCTTATTTGTAATATGACAGACATTCTAGAGATCAATTGCTAAATTATTTTTTAATAATAATTATATTGTTGACTGTCGTATAGGCCCATGCGGCTTAATTATTATTTTTATTTATTATTTATTATAGTTAACTGGGACATTCAGAAGCATCCAATCGCTCTTAAATGATTTCATTGTTGACATGGACAGTCTTAAAAAAGGACCATGCGGCTTCTTAAGTATTATTCTTATTTATTATGAGTTGACTTCGACATTCTAGAAACTATTACTCTTAATATTATTTTTAATATTAAGTATCTATTACAGAAGACTGTCTAAAAAGGCCCATACGGCTTTATAAGTATTATTCTTATTTATTATTTATTAGGAGTTTTCTGGGACATTCTACAGGGGGCCAATGCGGCTTCTTAAGTATTAGTTTTTATTGGTTGACTGACAGTATAAAATAGGACCATGCGGCTCTTAAGTATTATTCCTATTTATTTGGTGACTGGACATTTAGAGGATTAATTGCAGCTTCCTTAATTATTTTCTAATAATAATTAGAAGCTGCATTAACTCTCTGGAATGTCCCAGTCAACCTATAATAAATAAGAATAATACTTAAGAAGCCGCATGGTTCTATTTAAACTGTCCCAGTCAACCAATAAAAATTAATAATTTATGAAATTAGCTTTAAATCTAGTTTCTTCCAAATCGATAAACTCCATCACAATAGTTGATCAATTATTTGTAATAAAAAACATTTGTTATTTTTATTTTGTTTATTCCAAAACCACGTGCTCCATTAGAATAGCTGATCAAAATTTTGTAAACAATCAGTCGATTATGCCCGAAATTCGTACTAAAACTGGATTAGCATTTCTTATCCAGCGTTAGCACAAATGCAAAAACGAAAACGGCTTAAATAGGATACTTTCATTACTTTCTACAAATATCTAATTTGAAAAGTAAATATAGCCGTTTTCCATTTTGCATTTGTGCTAACGCTCGATAGAAAGCTAAATCTAGTTTACCACGAAGTCGGCATATCAACATGGCAAATATTTTGATCAAGCCTGTCTATGCGCAAGGGCACTATTTTGATATAAAATCTAAAATAAAAAAAAAAAAAATTAACAAATGGTTTTACAAATAATTATCAACTATTGTGATTTTTGATGGAAGAAATTATTAAACTAATTCAGGGAATGAAAACATCATTCAAATCAACGACCCCACTACACCCCATCTTGTTTTGTTTCATTGTCGTTATCATTTCCTTAAATCGGGCGGGTAAGCACGTGGAAATAGCAACCTAATCCAGAATTTCGCCGGAAATTACCTTACTTTGGTGTAGCATTTCCAAATTTGTGCTAATATTTGACAAAATGGGAACGCAAAACTTTAGCCTTTCCTAAATTGTTGTTAGCAAAGCGCAAAATTGAAACGCCTATATATCATGGAAATTGTTTTTCCCCTATAGTCTTCTCCATATCTCTATCTATACATATCCACCTATCTCTTGCTAGGAATGCTGATGCAGCCCGGAGATGCCGTCGTTATCGCCGTAAACGACCTTCTAATTTTCGGCGGAATTGTATGAATCGTGATGGGGTAACATGGAAATGTCAGATGAATAAATGTTGAGCAGAAGAGAAGACGCGTGAGATGTATTTAGAAAGGAGGGCAAATTTGAATTTGCTCCGCAATCATAGCCTGGACTGAAACAAAGTATGAAATAGGAAAAGGTAAGTGAGTGTTTGTGCGTGTGAAATGTGATGTGCGGTGCTGTGTGGGAAGAAATGAGAGAGGGAAGAAGGAGTGCAATTTGATGGAATGACCGGCGATACAAAATCTAATGTAAGACTTTGTGGTTGAGTTCCTAGAATTTCTAATGGTTAAATTAAGTTGAAAAGGTCAAGGATGTGTGGTTGACGTATGGTTTATCTGAGGGAAACGTGAAGGAAGTACGATTTTTGGATAATGGAATGCGTGTTCTGGCATGGTGAGTAGAGCTCAGATTGATATTGTGGTGCCGACCTGAATGGTTGCATAGGTGATTCAAAAAAGGATGGTATAACAGGTGGTTTCGATCAGGGAAGGAAAATAGAAATAGGTAGCGAAGTGGATGATTTCGTGAAGAGAGAAGTATGTGTGTAAGTAATACTTTCTTTAAAACACAAGAGTATCCATAAGTAATACTAGAGTTGGTGTAGGTAGAGATTGTATCGAAGTGAAAGGAATGACTGATTTTGTTTATGAAAAATGAGATTTTGTAGTAAGTGTCGGATGTTAAAATCAGTGGCGGGGTTTAGGAATGGGATTATCCGGATCATTATGCTTGTTCTATTTATGAATAAGTTTAGTGGCGGCTTGGCATGGAAGAGGAAGCTATTACGAAAGGAAGTAGGTAAAAATTAAGAAGTGAAAAGTTAAGGTAAGTACCGGCCGGAAAAACAGAAATTGTAAGAGCGCTCGCTAGTAAATCGTTTGAATGTTGAATGCAAACAAGTTGATACTGAACAACTCTGGGGGGCAAATGCCAAGGAAGCAATTGTTAGAGTGCATGGGAAGTGCGCTGGATGCTGCTAACCAGTCAGTAGAAGTAAGAATGTTAAACCATCGGAATGTTGGAATGAAGGAACGGGATTGAAAGCGCTTAAGGGTTAAAAAGAAGCGTGGTTATAAAAACTTACTAAAAGCAAATGATGAAATTTCAAAAAAAAGATGCTTGGAAATATAAGGAGATGAAATAAAAAGAAATGCTAAAAAAGCTGCATACGTAGAGAAAAACAAGAGTAAATGAAAACAGTTTGGAAAGAGGATGAATGAGGACATACAAGGGAAGAGGAAGCTCTTCTGTAGAAGCGAGAAGGTTAAGAATGAGAATAAGGGAATCGCTTAGAAATAATGAATAGGGATGGTGCTTTTGCTAACTGATGTAATGGATGTTAGGGGAGTGTGGAAAAACACTTCGAAAATCTTGCCACCAATATTAACATAAATATGAGGTTATGAATGTGTGTGTTTTGCATGCGTGCAGGAAGCGAATATTATATTGGCGAGAGGTTATTAGAAGGAGGAGGTAATGGTTAGATGCAGAAGTTGAAGAATGGTAAATCGCAGGTATAGATAAAATACTAGGTGAAATATCAAGAAAAACGGAAGCAGGTGAATGTGCATGATTGATTGGAAGTTGAGTGTTATAAAGAGTTTATGGAGGGTATAGTTCAAAGGATTGGAGGAGAAGTGGGAAGAGACCTTATATAAGGGTAAGGGGGGGGAGATAAGAGGAACTGTAGAAATTATGAGGGAATAAGTTTATTGAGTGTGTAGGAAGGCATTTGCTGGACTATTTTGGTTAAAAAGCAGTGCGTCGAGCACTGAGGACTGGTGGTGAAGAACAAGGTTCGCATCTAGGAGTGGAGATGTGTGGATCAAATCTTACATTGAAACAAATGATTGAGAAAATGAGAGAAGAAAATAAATTATATTTTAGCGTTTTATAGATTACAAACAGGCGTAATCGTAGAGTTAATAGCGGAAGCTTTATTGCAGGTAGTGATACATGATGTTTTGGTAGGCTTTCTAATGAATCAAAAGTTAGTATTGACATAGTGAAGCTGTGTGTAAGAATAAATGTTCAAAGTGATTGATTAAATTAATAGCGGGATGCAGACAGGTTGTGTTATGTCTCCTTGGTTATCAATGTGTATGTGGAAGGGGTGATGAAAGAAATTGTTTGAGTGGGATGGCAGAAATGTAGTTAGAATGATGGAGAATGGAGCAGGATTGGAGGGTCACCTACCTATTATAGCGGCATATTTGGTTCTGGTGGCGAATCGAGAGTAGTTAAAAGGTATTGGTAGAGAGGATTTGCAGGGTTTGTAAAAGAGGGGTTTGAAAGTAAACGTAGATAAGAGCAAGTTATGGTGAGTGAGACAGCTTCTCAGTGTGAATTATGTCGATGATGAGCAGCCTGGAGCAAGGTATGAGTTAAATATTTAGGGTATGTGTTTGGATGAGAAGGGAACGGATATGCAGAGTGTAGTAGAAAGTTTGTGAGTAGGAAGGTTGCTGTGCAATTAAATCGTTGGCTGAATGCTAAAGGACTAAGTCTTGAGTGCGCTAGAGTCTTACATGGGGTATGTTGTGTTACCTGTCTTATTGTATGGTAGTGAGACTATGGTCTGGAATAAGAAGTATAGATCTTAAAGTTCAATGGTCAGCATGACAACCTTACGGCATGCTACTTGAAAGAATTAATAAAATGAGGGAATCAACGTATTAGCAGAGTTAGGGTGGTGAAGAAGCGTAATGAAGAATGTTAAAGTAGAATCGTATCTACTGCGTAACAACTTCTACATAAGAAAATGAACACTAGAATAAAATGATATTTTACCTAGAAACTAAACCTATAATACACAAGCGTGTTTATTTACATCGAGATTCACGCTTCTACATTGAATGAACAATAACAAACAAGACTATGATGCATTTTATAAAAAAAATACGGGCCATGTCCAGAATTCTTTCTACTGGCAAAGTAGCCAAAACAAAATACATTTACAATTAATCTATCTATACTATCAATAAACAATATTCTTCAAAACTCTCCCTTATTGTTTATTCTGAAACGTTGGTTAGTCCATTCCAATTTTTCCGTTCAGCATCATTAACCTTGGTTGATGTAGAGGCTTGAGGTGTAAATAAGTTGGATCTCACTGCTAATCTTGATACTTCATTTCATTCATTGAAACATTTCTCTAATTAAGAAATGGCTACTTTTATATGCGTTCCTTTGGTGAAATTCGTATTCTTACTATTTAATGGCTGCTTCCATCTCCAATCCAAAAGAGTAGGTTCTGAGACTTCTGTAAGTTCTTCCAATAGTGGATGAAACCCACACAATTCTTCGTGTTCCTACCTGCATCTCTTAGCAGTCATTATCTTACTAATTTTATATATTTTTCTCTTGTCTCCAACCCTGGCAACCCCTTTCCTCTTTTTCCGCCAATTCTTCTATCAACCTTCTTTTTACCTCTCCATCCTTTTTTTTCCTGCCACTCCTATATTATTTCTCTTCTCTCCTCCGATTCCGAGTACCTATTTAACTTTTGCTTTAACTCTCTTCATCTTTTCTTTCATATTCCAAGTTTCAACAGCCCAAATTGCAATATCTGTCTTGTTGCTGTGCAAGATTATAGAAGAGCTCCTATTGCTTGATCTTAGGGAAAACTCTCCCCTGCTTCAATGTCAGTGTTCTAACATTATCTTTAAAAAATGTGGTTGTGACACTTGCATTGCAATTTCCATACCAAATTCCTTTAGTATTCTGTTATATAACATGGACGACTAATTTTCCTGAACCATATTTCCTGTGATTCATTTCCAATCCTAAAAAATATGTGCAGCTTATATATGTATTTTAATTCCTTTTTAATTCTTCTAAAAATTCTGCAATTCTGCCTTTGACTTGTTGATTCAACTAGTCCATCATCAACCATAAATGCAAGAGCTGCAATTATGTCCATTCTGATTTCTTATGTAAAAAGAACAAGGGAATCCAGCGTACTTTACCAAAATAGTTTTGAAAGAAAGTTCCAAAGTCTTTTCATTCCAGCATCTTTGCTGCTTAAGCCCATAACAAACTGTATCTACACGTTTATTGCCATACTTTGTCTGTCCCCATCTTCAAAACCTTTGGTTTTTCATATATATTTTTTTCTGATAAATTTCCATAAAGAAAGCTGTTCAAACATCAAATTGTAATAAGGACATATTTTTTTTAGTTGACACTTATTAAAGTCCTTACAGTACTTTTATTTGCTACTGCACTGAATTGTGTTGCCTCATATTTCAATTCCTTATGCCTGACAATACCCCTTGCAACTAAGCTTGCCTTATATTTGTCAACTGCTACCATCTGATTCATTTATATTTCTATAAATCCATTTTGTTTTCAATTGTTCTCCTGGTTAAATTCAACTAGCTTCCCAGTTGACTTCTCGAATTGATTTTCATTCAGTTCATTTGAATTAACCATTTTTTCTTATGCTTACTCTGCATAGCTTCTTAAAATTTTCAGGTTCTTCCATATCTCTAATAATTAGAATAATTCTGTATCATCAAACCAAACCCTTGTTGCTTTATACTGATCTGCTCTTAATGTTTTCTTAGGCCTTACTATTCTTATCTTGTTCTTCTATTTCTGAACCATATTCTATTTCTGTATCAGATTCTATTCTGTATCAATCTGTTATCTAATCAATTCTATTTCTGTATGCAGAATGGATGAGTTTAACCTTAATATATGATGTACTTGTATCAGTTTCTGTATTTCCCTATTGCATTCTTCTTGTTATTTATTTTTCTATTCATACTTCATCTGATATTGAAGTTGAAAGTTCTTCTTTCAAATACTACATTTCTGCATTCCAAACACCAAAATTATTTGCTTGCATCATATATTCTGTAGCTTTCATCTCCCTCATAACCAATTAACACACCTGATTTTGTGCGTCTAACTTTCTTCGTTTTCTGATCTGGGAATCCATCCCACGCATCGTCCATGACACGTAGATGCCTTGATCTGGTTTCTATCATAACCAGATTCCAAAAGCTTTTCCCATCAACTTGTGGGAGTTTTCCAGTTCTATTATAATATGCTGCCGGTTAATTAATCTGCCCAACACTTCGCTGCAAATATTTACTCTTGAATACATAATAAAATAGCCGCTTCAACTAGTGTTATATTTATTTGGTGCGCTATATTCTTTTACAAAGTAAATGCATACGTCAATCTGTGTTTTGGACCATAGATATGTTAAAGTTTTTCAAGTAACTTATTTAAATTCTAAGCCATTATCACCTAAAAAATCTTTGACAGATGCTATATACTTATGCTTCTTTCAAATATTTGCGGTCATATTTTCTACAACTGTCCCATTTTCTTAATAAAATATAAAAAGATCAGCTACACATATGCTTCTAATATCAACCTTCGTTGTTTTTATAACCTGAGTTTGATAATATCTAAATGTCCACAAACATTCTGGCAAATAGCAATTTCTCCTTGTTTAGTATCTATTTGGGTCTTTTTCACAAAATTCTACGATTGCATTTCCATTTATAACATCCTGTACAATTTCTGCCTCAAGAGAGTTGAAGACTAGTTCTCGTTTTGATCAATGTCGTGCTGAGTCTTCTATCCTGAGTTCCGCTTCTCATCAAATATAACTGTAATAGATCCTTTCTTCAAGTGCATTTATTTCTCGTATAGATAGATTTAGCTTCATTAGCCCCAACTGAAAATAGCCCTTCCTTTTAGTTACGGATAACATTAAATAAGGCTTTTTGGTCTACCATAAAAACTAGCAGTACACTTGGTTTCAGATAAAATCACTATTGCGATGCTATCATTGAGCTGCCAATACTGAAAATAAAAATTTTTTCAATATCAGTAACAACCCAAACATACATCAAAAATAATTGAGAATATTTTTCCATCTACAAACTGATTCTACTGCCAATTGTTCCGCTTCTATAACTCTTTTAGTTCCTTAAGAAGGGATTATTTTGCCCTAAACAACGTTTTCAATCATAAAAGTTTATTAAAATAACTTTTCACATTGTTATATTTTTGTAGCCCATTATCAAAATACCAAATTTTCTCTATCATTTCTTCGGAAATAAAAAAACTTGTTCAACTACCGCTAACATAAAGTATTAACTCTGTTTAGCTTTTGAATTTCTTATTTTCATTAATTTGCATTCTTTCTGGCTTTATTTTTCTTTCTAGTCTACCATCTGCAATCCATTCTACAATTTTGATCCAGGCACCTGTAAAGCCAAATTACAAGGAAATTCTCATTTTTTACTTGGGTTACTATTTTCTCTGAGTTTCCTCTTATTTTAAACGCTCTATTTCTAATCTAACCTTGATCCATCTTATTTGCCTTCTGTGGCAAGCCATATTACCAAAATAAATCATACTCTCTTTCTTTTCTATACTATGAATCATGACCATGTAGTCAAATTGAATCCTTTGGCAAATTCAAAATCTTACATATGAGAAAAATCTCTGCAATCTACCTTCATTCTTCTCTGAATTTTGCACCAATTCTTCCTGCAAGATTACCCCAGACTTCTTATTGAAGCATAAATTCCACCATGCTCTAATTTCTCATTCCATCTTTGTAAAGAAAAAAGAACTGTGCAACAACATGTAAACTTGTTTCTCAACTCCTGCAAAAAAGATTGGTAGCATTCCTTCCATACTTCATTCTGCTGCAAAAGATTCCTTAATTTGACTTCATAATACTTGGCTTGAGGTTGAAAACCAACAAAAACATAATCTGATTAGTTTGTGAATTTGATCTAATTTCTTTGTATGCATTTTCTCTTCAACTGTTTGCTGTGGTACTGTTGCTTGTTGGCTTTTCTAATTTACCAATGACTGCTTCTATGCATCTGGTTATACCACTTGAGCCCTTATTGCATAAGATGCTTCCAATCTTCCCCAGTTTATCCTTATCTTCTGTTATCGCTGAAATCAATTTATCTTGCATTGCAGAAATCCATATTTATAACTATATAAGAGGCTTGTTCTAATTCTATTAGAGTTTATCTAGGCCTATTCCTTAATTCTATTATGGAGTTTATCTAGCCCTATTTCCTAATCATTATAGGCTGACCAGGCCTACTTTCCATTTCTGTTTCACATTCAAAAATTAGGCTTATTACAAACCTACTCTCCAGCTACCATTTTAAAGTAGTATCGTATCTACTGGTAACAAACTAACATAAGAATAATGAAACACTAGAATAAAATGATATTTACTAGAACAAAAATGACAATGCACATGCGTGTTTATTACATCGAGATTCACGCTTCTATATATTGCACAATAGGAAAATAAAAAGCAGGCATTTTATAAAAAATTATAAATGTTTCCAGAATTCTTTCTACTGGCAAAGTAGCCAAAAACAAAATACATAAAAATATTAATTCGTTCATAGAATAAACAATATTATCAACAAGAATAAATGAAAGATTGAAGTTTGCGTCATATGTGAAAGATGAATGATAGTCGTGGTTTAAGCGCATGTAATAGTGGAGAGTTCTGGGAACGACCGGCTGCCGGAGACAAGAGAAAAGTGATTGAGTCGCTAACGAATGCTGAAGAGGAGAAATGTGATTTGGCAGAGCGAGAATAAAGGTGCCATGATAGGAGAGAATGCGCGTTTTGTATGGTATGGTCTGGCCCACCTGCCAAGGATGAACCCTTACATGACGAATTACATAGTGAGGCTCCGTTCCCCCGTCCACATGAAGATTCTAAGTGATTTTTCTGTCATGTGACGGATCTCTTTATGTACGAGGCGTCTGGCTTCCTTTCGCTTATTGTCATATTCTTCTACTGCTTTTCTTTTCCGATGCATGACACGCACCTTACCCCCAGTCTTGGGGCAAAGAGGAAGATAAAGAAAGAAAGTCTTCTACATCTTAATATTGTATGACCATCTGGCCTCCTTCCCTCCTCCTCCTGAGTTAGACTAAATGTCCCCATCATCCAAACGCGCCTGAAAAATACATACATTTTGTTAAATGTTATTTTATGAAAAAAAGAAAACTGCTTAAAATTTCTAAAAGTAAAAAAAAAAAATCGTTGATTCGATACTGTGAATAAAATATCGATTTATCGATATATCGTCTGAAAAAATATAATCAATATTTTTTCGATACTATCGAAAGAAAACATCAATATCGATATATATCGGTCCTCTTTCGGCATCCATACTCCATAGCCCTAGCCTATTTTTCGCTCATTTATTTACCTGATAGCGTGTCGTGGATTTACGCAACTTTTTAACCACAAATTTACAAAGGTAGGTCTATCATTATATAACTAAATATGCTAATCGTTTATTATACTAAATGTACAAACCAGTGTTAGTATATATTATTGCACCAGAGGTAGACATGTGCACTATCGCGCAATTACCCCATGGCAGGAAATAGTGCATATAGCTAGGGCCACATTAAAGGCGTTTTCGTTTTAGCATTTGCTTACGCTCGATAAGAAATGCTAATCCAGTTTTAGCACGAATTTCGGGCATAATCGAACGTTTGTTTACATATATTTTGATCAGTTGTGATGGAGCACGTGGTTTTGGAATAAACAAATAAAAAAAATAACATGGTTTTTATTCCAAATAATTGATCAACTATTGTGATGGAGTTTATCGTTTTGGAAGAAATTAGATTTAAAGCTAATTTCATGAATGAAACATTCATGAAATCAAACGACCTACTACACCACCATCTTGTTTGTTTAAAATTTTTCGTAAGCATTTTCCTTAAATTTGGTAAGCACGGGAAGGAGCAACCTTACAGATTTAAGGAAATCCCTTACGTTTGGTGAGGATTTTCCTAAATTTGTGCTTAAATTGACGGTAATAGTTGAGTTTAACAGATTCTTAAAAAATCGATTTTTTAGAAAAATCAATTGATTTGTTGTTATACCTATGAAACACCGTTGTCAAATTTAATTTTCGGCAGCACTAAAACACAAAGCCTATGACAAAGTCATGCTTAAACCGCTACTAATGATATCTAATAGCCTAACAACACAATTTTATTTGATAAAAGTGAAAAGAAAACTTGTTTTGCAATAAAAAGCTTCACAGCAAAATAATATTTAAATCTATGTAACCTGTCCTAACTTATTATTATTATTATTATTATTATTATTATTATTATTATATATATATATATATATATATATATATATATATTATTATATATTTTATATATATATATATATATATTTATGATTTTATATTTATATATATATATATATATATATATAAGCCATAATTCCATAAAAGGGCCAGGAGAGTGATCTCGAAAAGTATTAGACTTACAGAAAAACTAATTACATATTTGGAATCAGCGTATAAAGCTTATTATATGTAAAGTTGTTTTATGAATTAAAACTAACGAATACCCTAGAGTAGACCGCATAGATATCAGGAGTCGGGGTCTCTCGGCCTCTAGGTGGACGACGGGGGACCTTCTTCCCCCCTGTCCCCAATGCTCGAGCCCCCTAAAATTGAAGTTCAAGGAAAACATACAATTCCATTAGGGGGCTCGAGCCGATGGGGGCCTGACGGGGGGGACGAAGTCCCGCCTACTCACTAGAGTCCTGAGAGACCCCGACTCCTGATATCTATGCGGTCTACTCTAGGGCATTCATTAGTTTTAAATAATAAAACGACTTTACATATAAGCTTTATACGCTGATTCCAAATATGTAGTTTATTTTTCTGTAAGTGTCTTACTTTTAGTTTTTTTTTTTTACATTCTGGTAATAAGCTTTATACGCTGATTCAAAATATGTAATTGGTTTTTCTGTAGTGTCATACTATATAATATAAATAAAATATATTTATTTATATATATTTTAATTATATATATATATATATATATATATATTATATATATATATATATATATATATATAAAATTAGCCACATTACCGTTACCTGCTAATTTTACGATATTTTTATAAACAACTTTTTTCGTTATTTTCATATATCATTCTTTTTTACATATCAAAACCTTTTTTTTTTTTTTTTTTTTTTTTTTTTTTTTTTTTTTTTTTTTTGCGTTGGCTCATTAAATTTATATATGAGAGAGGTTTGGCAACACTGTTCTAGTACTAGTAAAGATCAAAAAAAAAAAAACGATTATCGGAAAAAAATATCGATATTTCGTCAGAATCTGTTAAACTCAACTATTACCAAATTGACAATCGAATGCAAACTTTAGCATTTCTTACGTTTCGTTAGCAGAAATGCAAAAATGAAAACGCCTTAAAGCAGTTTTCACCTTTGCATTTGTGCTTACGAAATGTAAGAAATGCTGGTTTGCATTCGTTTTTGTCAAGTTTAGCACAAATTTGGGAAAATGCTCACCAAACGTAAGGAACTCCTTAGGCCTACCTTATAGTTTTTATATATCCCTGGCCTAGGCTAAGCTAGATATAAGCTTGTTTAAATTTTTAACTTGTTTTAAAGGTATTAGTTTATTTCTTTTTAGGCTTTAGCTATATTTAAACTAGTTGGTAAAATAGTAGGTACAAGTTAGTAAAGTTGATAATAATTTAAAGTATGTATGCTCTGTTTGATAACTGTAGGACTGTGAGAGGTTAATATGTGAATAGCTGCCCTGTTTGTGTTTTGAATGCAGAGAATGTATTGTTAAGGAAGGAGATTGCAAGACTGAGTGAAAATATGAATGAATTGAAGGAAGTTGTATTTGAGTAAGGAGGGAAGTGTTAGGAAAAAAGTTAGTAGGGATGGCGAGGAGGGAGCGGGATATAGGGGTAGACAGGAATAGTGATTCACCTAGGCAGGAAGATGATAGGGGAAAGGATAAAGTAGTTGATAATAGGTTTGCAGATGAATATAGAGTTGTAGAAATTAGAAATAATAATTTAAAAGATGAGGATCTCGAAAGTCAGTCAGCTTGTGACCTGCAGTAACAGGTTTGACTGTCTTCCATGTGAGGAGGGATCAGAGAGGCCCAATGCTAATATTGAGTTTTCTAAAGGGAAGGGTGATGCATTTCTAATTGGAGACTATGATACGAATACCTAGATAGGACTTTTCAAAGTAAGCCATAAAAGAAACGATTGAGAGTATGTTATCCAGGTGCCAGAGAGAGTGATATCGTGGATAGGATAGATAGAGAGATTGATTCTACAAATATTGATTCAAATGTGTTGTGCATCGCTGGGTACTAGAATGATATAAGGACATAGAAGATCAGATGAATTAATGCAGATTATAGAGATTGATTCAGAAGATGAAAGCTAGTGGAAGAAGGTGCATGATTTCTGGGATTTTACCTAGGTTAGGTTCAAGTCAGGAATGAAGGAGTAGGGCTTTAGGTGTAAATGAAAGGGTTAAGAAATTGTTTTTCAGAAAATATTAGGTTTTTAGATTTGTGGAGAGAATTTTTGGATAAAGATCTTTTTGCAGCAGATGGGGTTCACTTAAGTCGTAAAGGTGTTGGGCTTTTCAGTACCAGTTTGGAGACTTGTTTAGCAAAAAACTAGATAAAGTTGGGGGTGATGGGTTAAATCTGGATGCAACTAATAGCAATGGTAACTGTAATAGTGATGAGATAAATAAAACTAGTGTGCTACAGGTTCAAATAATGATGATGGCAATAAAAATAACAGCATTTCAAATATCAAATGCTTTTACACAAATACTCATAGCCTTAGAAATAAAATAAGTTGAGCTTGATTAGTTATGCCATAAATTAGAATCTAGACATTATTTGCATAACTGAGGCATGGGTTAATAAAGAATTATATAGAGACTCCTTTCAGGAATATGAAATAGATTCATATCCACTTTATTTATACCAGCATAGAGGAAAGAGGGGCGGGGTTGTGGCGCTTTATATTAAAAGTAATATTCAATCTGTATTAATGACTGACTTTAAAATTAATCATGATATTGAATTAGTGTGGGTAGATATAATTATGTACAATAAATCATTTAGAATAGGGGCATTTTATAGACCTGGCCAGGGTCAAAAATTAGACGGGGAAATTGTGAAAGAAATTGAGACAGCATGCCTCAGTAAAGAAAAAGGTATAGTCATAATGGGTGATTTTAATTTTCCTGGCATTCAATGGGATTTCTTGTCTAATACAGACCATAGTAGTTCTGTATTTATAAATTGTATACTAGATAAACTTTTTTGACCAATGGTCCATGGAACCCACAGCACGCATGCACTATTATACTTATATTAACTAACGATGAAAGTATAGTGAATGAGATTAGAGTTGAGGAGAATTTAGGACTTGGTGACCATAATATAATTAGATTTAATATGAATGTGATATCTGGGCCCAAATTGCAAGCTAATGAGGAAAAAAATCTTAGATTTATGAAATGGCGATTTTACCAAATTTTGAGACATGCTTAGTATAACTGACTGGGATAAAGAGTTTAAAGACGCAAACTGTTTATCAATGTGGGAAATATTTTTAAGCAAAATTTTGAATGAATATTCAGTCATTGTTGTTTTAAAGATAAACCCATTAGGGTGGCAAAGAGAAACCTGTTTGGTGGAATGAGAGAAAGAGATAAAATCAATGAAAAGCGTAGTTGTTTTAAAATATTCAAGGGTAGGAATAGGGAAGATTTAGAAAATTATAGGAGAAATAGAAACGAACTTAACCAGTCAAGAAAGGCATATAGAGAAGGCATAGAAATTAATATTATAAGGAACTACAGTAATAAGGACCTGAAGAAGTTTTTTAGCTTTTTTAAATTTAAAAGTAATAGGACAATAGGAATATATATATATATATATATTATATATATATATATACTATATATATATATATATTATATATATATATATATATTACTATATTATATAATATATATATATATATATTACCATATATGTTAAATGCATGGCAGACTGCTCTCTGAAATGCAAGTGGTTCCATATAGTTCTTTTATGGCAATGCTTGCGCATATTTGAAGCTAGTGGTCTGCCATGCATGTATATCAACCTGCTGTGCAATTTAGCGTATGGTATCATTAGTTGAAAAAAAGGTATATTATATATATTATATATAATAAACATATATATATATATATATATATATATATATATATATATATATATATATATATATATATATATATAGAGGACATTTATAAGTGGGTTTGACTCCGCTTAATTATTAGGTTAGGTTAGGTTAGGTTAGGTTAGGTTAGGTTACCCAAAAATTTAATGTATTTACCCAAAAATTATTAAAATAACGATACATTAATTATTGATTTTTGCTCCTGGAGTCAACCACTTATAAATAGCATATATAATATATATATATATATATATATATATATATATTATATAATATATATATATATATTATATATATATATATATATATATATATATATAATATATATATATATATATATATATATATATATATAAACACATAATAATTATTTTTTTTATTTGTGTAAATGTTTTTTTTTTTAATATTGATTGCATGAATTCAAACACATTCTTTAATATATAAGACCGGGCAAACTTGTTTGATGGGAATATAAAATCAGTTATCTTTTCTAAAATATCGATATCTAATAGGATTACCCTAAACCTGAACATTACCAAATTTCCAAGTTGAAGTATTTATAATTGTAAAAAATGTAATTTATCTATACTAAGAATAATAAAATTAAAAATTACGTTTTCCATTTGTGAGTTCTGCTTGATACCAATACCCTATTACCATCAATACCATCACAACTGCCCTCATCATGTCTTCTTGGGAGTATAGGAGCCATTGGACACCTCCTCCTCATACAATATGGGCATCTATAAAAAAAAAAAAGTTTCAAAATACGGTATATTAAATTCATGAAATATAATAATATACATATAAATACCAATATAAATGCAAAATAAGTAAGCAAATATATATATTTAAAAGCTAAAATTTTCTTGTTAGCTAGACATGTCTCCTTTTTCTCAGCATGGTGGCCCTTTATCCCTGACCTGTAAAAACAATATACCTAAAAGGAACATTAAGTTTTTGTATATATATATATATATATATATATATATATATATATATATATAATATATATATATATACTATTATATATATATATATATTATATATATATATTATATATATATATATATATATATATATATGAACCCACTTATTTTAGAAATTGTTTCTCCTATGATTTTTTTAATCTTGGTTAGCGTCGGGTGGGATGAATTGGGACAGTAAATATAAAATGAAATTTTTTTTTTTTTTTTTTTTCATTCAATAGCCACACAATAGTACTACAAGTTTTATTTAGATTGTCTTTAATTCTAGAGAGTTTATATTTTTTAAAAATTATAATGTATTAGGGGAGTAAATTTCCTTAAATAGAATTTCACTTTTGAAAAATGTTTTCCTTAACTTTGTTATAAAATGAAAAGATGTGGACAGATTTTAATTATTTTTCAGTGTATGCAGTCGAGTATATTAGCTTTAAACTGACAAAGTTTCAAACAGTACATAGTGGTTAAATCACCAGGCCTAACTTGTCCCTATTCACCCACACATTAAAATCATAATGGGGTGAATAGGGACACCATTGTTATTCTTATATTATGTATTATTATTATTGACATTTTTATTACCTATAGCTAATTTAAATATAATTTAGTTACTTATGTTTAGTAAAAATTAAAAAGAAATTAAATTTATAGGCAAAATATGAATTCCAAGAAGTGTCCCTATTCACCCCACGAATGGGGTGAATAGGAACACCACACTTTTATTCTTATTTTATGTATCATTATTGACATTTTTAAAACTAATGTCAAATTTTAATATAGACAATTTCATATATTAAGTAAAAATTAAAATAAAAAATTAAATTTATACACAAATATGAATTCCAAGAGATGTCCTTATTCACCCCATCAAGGAAAGTCCAAATGAGCTTCATTTAAACTTGAACTATTATTATTAGAATTACATTATTATTTATTTATGACTTTTATGTGCTTATGACCTACTATAGGTCCTTGATTTTCAGGGGGAAAAAAATTCAAAAAGTGTATTAGGGAAAAGGAGGGAGACAGGTTTGACTTAGTATTCCAATTCACCCTTCCTGGCGCTATATTTTGTTTTGTTGCACACCTTAGAAATTTTAATAAAAAAAAATTTAACAAATTTTGCCTGAAAATGGGGAAATATTTTTTAGTTATAGTTATTATATTTTATTATACAAAGTATTGAAATATAACTGCTATTGTTCCAAAAAAGTTTTTGTTTCTTAAAATAAATGGTTTCCTTCACAAATCATTTTTCATTTCTAATTTGCTGATGTGGGTGACCACTTTTACCCTGCGTGGCTCCTTATCCCACATTTCAATATATATATATATATATATATTATATATATATATTATAATATTATATATATATATATATATATAAATATATATATATATATATATATATATATATATTATATAGATTAATATATAATATATATATATATAATATTACAGGTTTAACAGTAACTATAATGGAAGAAACAAAAAACTCCTAATGCTAATAAAATGACTCCTAAAACTACGCTAATACAACCAGAGATAATTTCACAAAGAAAAAGAAAAGACAAAGGGCCAATAAAAAACGAAAATTTAATAATAATCATATTATAGACGGTATGATAGCGGTAAGAGCCAATTCAAGTAAGGTAATATATAATATAATATATATATATATAATTATATATAATTAGATATATATATATATATATATATATATATATATATATATATATAATATATATATTATATATATATATATTATGTGCAGTTGATGGGACGATTAATCGTTCATCGGCCAAACAGCATTTTTTACCTATTTCAAGTTGTTCATCGGCAAATTTTCGCCGATTATTTGCCGATTAATTGAACAAATATTAAGAATTTGAATAATATTTAAACTCAATAATAATAATATATATATATATATAATATATTAAATATTATATAATATATTTATATAATATTATATATATAGTATATAACAGTGATGGGCATCGATACAAAAATTTGCTTGCGATACCGATACATCGATACACAAAAATTACTTTAGCGATACCGATACACCGATACTTGCTTACCTTCTTTGGCGATACCGATTCCGATACATGTATCGCCGATACTTAAAAACTAGAGATTATAAATATAGTTATAATATATATATTAATATATATATATATAATATAATATATTATTATATATAGATTAGTATATAGTATATATATATATATATATATATATATATATATATATATATTATAGCTCTACAATTTAAAGAAATATGATAATACTAAAAAATTAGGAAACCTGATTTTTTTCATACACTGAATTATTTTTAAAAATATCAAAATGCTAAGCATTCAATCAGACAGTCGCCTCTTTTAGGAGAATGAATATAACTTACCAAACTGAAGAGTCTTTCTACTAGTGCTGATGATGGTAGTTGGTGCTGTATGTAAAAAAATGAAAAACTGCAAAACACCAGTAAAATGACGTAGAGATTCCAGTAAAGACCTTTATATCGGCAAAAAAAATTTGAGAAAACTCCATATCCATCGAATCTTCGCTTGTAGTCGTGTGTAATGCCAGTTGATATTCATAATCAAAAAAAGTCATCGCACTACTTTAAAACTGCATTAATCAGTAATGCTACTTTGGCTATCTTGGAGGCGCTTTATAGAATTGCCCGAGCATTTCTTGGACTGCTTTCGTCATTGCAGTAGTTTGATGTCACTGTTAATCGAATTGATTGCCACTTAAACTTTAATCTTGGATTTGACACAGAAGCTAATATTGCTAGTTTAGTTTTAGGGCATATATCCAGATTGAGAAACTACCGAAACCTATTTGAAAACCCCTTTGAAATGGTTCAGAAGTGGCTGACAATACTGAAGGGCTCATATTAAAGGCGATTAATTTTTTTAATCAACTGCTAGAGAGTAGTGGCAGCAAAGCTCCAATAGAAACCAATCGGAGTTCAAATTTATAATATATATATATATATATATATATATATATATAGTTATATATAATATATATAATAATATATTATATATATATTATATATATGATATAATAATATAATATATATAAATATAATATATATATTATAATATATATATATATATATATATATATATATATTATATAATATATATATAATATATATAATTATATATATTATACAGTATATATAATTAAAAATTAATATATATATATATATATATATATATATATATTATATATATATATATATATAAATATATAAATATTATAATATATATATATATATATATATATATATTATATATAATTTAATTTACAAAACTTACCAACACTCCCAGGAAGGCGTCAAGACCTGTCAAAGGGGCAGAGCTTCTCTCCATCTTCCTCTATTCCTCTATTCTCCCAGGACTCTCTCTTCTCTTCTCCAGCATCATAGCATTCCATGTCTTCTCAATGATCCTCCACCTACTGTCTCCACTCCCATCTCCTCATGCCACTTCTCCTCCCGCACCTCTCCAGTGTCCCCCAGCCATCTCAATCTGGCTGCATCCATCTTATTTAATATAAGCCTTCACTCCAACCTCCTCCTTTATTTTTAAGTTCTCTTTGTCGTCTCCTCTAGTCTTTCCCACTATCACTCTTAAAACCTGACATCTCTGCCGACTGTATTCTACTATCCTTTCTTGTGGTCGTACTCCATGTTTCTGCCCCATAATAGAATCGGTGTTAACATCTCGTCGAATATCACCCTTTCACCTCCATACTCATTTGACTATCTTTTCAGTATGGGTTACCCTGCTCTTACACCCTTCCCCATACTGAGATATTTATGTTTATTCATGTATATTCCTCCTCCTCTTTCAAAAATTACTCCACTAAGTATTTGCATTTCTCCACCATCTACAGTATATCTCAGTCCCTTCCACAACTACTCTCAGCTCTCCCCTACTAACCACAATGATCTCAAGTCTTTATGTGTCATAGTCAGACCGCCTCTCTAAGCCTGATTAGCAAAACATGTTACCACCTTTCTCAGCCTATCTTCCCTCGCTCCACATGCCAATCTCTGCGCATGCCAGAATATCAATCCTAATCTCCTATATCCTCTTCAACCTTCTTTTATACTACATACAGATTATGCTACAAACAAATTGGTACAACAGCTTCCCTGTTTACTCCAGTTCTCACCTAAAACCATTCCTTATTCTCATATTCTGTCCTTACATTACATTTATATATTCTTATACAAACTCTCCAGGGCTCCTCTCAAATTTTTATCCACTGCATATTCTCCCTCTAGCACTCTCCATAGTCCCTTCCTAGGATGAATCAAAAGCTTTTCTTAGAACCATGAAAGCTACATATATATGCTCGTTTATTATATTCCAATACCTTTTCTAACGTAATTTCCCAAGGCGAACAAGAGATCCGTCTTGCTTCTGTTCTTTCTATATCCGTGCTACTCTTCCCCCAGTCTGGGCTCTACCACCATTATCAGTGTTTCCTCTAGTATTCTCTTTATACCAAGTGTTCCAACAAGAATGTTCCCCTGTAGTTGTTATACTCCCCTGTATCTTTTTCCCCTTATTCTATTTGGAACTAGAATTGACTTTTCCCCACCTTCTGGCTAATTCGCTCTCGCTTTAAAACAGCTATGAGAACAAGTCAGAATTCTTTCATTTACTATGAAACCTAGTAGGTCACTACTATGGGTATCCCATCTTCCGAATCTTCATTGTTCTCAGATTCACCTCCAACTTCTCCAAAGTGATCTCCCCCTCTTTATCCTCCCCTCCTTCAACTATCTCTTCTCCTCCCATCCCCCACCTGCTCATTCACATTTAAAAGTTCTTTGAAGTATTCCGTTTATCTCCTGTTTGTCTGTTAATCTCACCAAAAATTCACCTTGCTTATCCTTGATATTGCCCACTTTCCTCTTTGATCCTCTATACGTTTTTGTCAGTCTAAAAATCTCTTCCTTTTTTGCCGCTCCACATCTTCCATAATTCCTTCCCACTCTCTCTTTGCTGCCTTTTCTTTACTCCTTTTTCACCTCTCTCTGGTTTCATTTCTTACCCCCCCATATACTGGGCGTTTTGCTGTTTGAGTTCTATTTTTCAACCACCTTCTCATCAATACTCCTTTCCTCTTTATAACCTCCTCCACTTCTCAGTCCACCGCCTCTTGTGTCTTTCCTCGTTCCTCCTACCCATTCTTACCCAGGTCTTCTTATGCTGCCCTTTTTTTACTTTTCGTTTCCCACCCTATACTCCGATTCTAATATTCTAGATTCTTGACTATTAAATCAATATATCCCTTTTCTTGTCACACTTCTTCAGTGACTCAACTTTAATCACATTTCTCTTTTCTTTATCCTGCAACTTTTCTGTCTTCACCTTCAGTCCGTCACCAATCCGGTCGTATGATCCGAATATATATTGCTACTCCAGGTATACTTTCAATTTCTTGTAGCCTACTATCAGACGATATTTTATAGTCTATAATAGATCTGCTGATCGATTCTCTGTGATATTGTTCCATCTATATCTTGGGAACCTATGTGAGGTCCTCTGTTGGAAAAAAACATTCATGATCTTCATTTCCTTCCTTAAATAGAAATCTATCAACTTCTCTCCTGCAATATTTCTTATCTTCTCTCCATACTGTCCCACCATTCTCTCCACCTCGTCTCTTCTCCTTCCCCACTCTTGCATTGAAATCTACAATATATATATATTTATTGGTATTATATATATATATATATATATTATATAATATATATATATATATATATATATATATATATATATATATATTATATATAATATATATTTAAGTTTGATAACTTTTTTGGAAAATGTATCGAGTATCGATATCGATTTTTTCCCGATACATCTATAGAAAAAGCATAAAGCGATACCGATACTGATACATTTAAGAATTGTCTAAGCGATACCGATAACCGATACAAATTATCGATCGGATTAGTATCGCCGATGCATGTATCTAATACTGCCCATCACTTATAATAATATATTATATATATATATATATAATATATATTATATATACTATATATATATATATATATATATATATATATATATATATATAATAAAAATATTATATTACCCATTTTGCATGTATGTATGGACATTCTCAGTGCCTAATAGATTCGCCTTTCTGCTTTATTGCATTCATATCCCACAACTCATCCTCCAGACAAACCTATCATATACACATACTTATATCCACACCCCTTTTCTAGACAACATCTTACAAACATCCCTATCCCCTTATATCCATACGTGTAGGAGAAAAAATTGCCTTACATCGTATGTCTGCGTGCGGTGAGAGGCACTAAGGGAGGTGGAGTTAGGTTGCTGCCTACTACCACTATCTTTTGCCAGTTAAGCTAATTGCATACTCGAAGAAGGTCGTTATCGCCAGTAAGGCCTTCTAGCCTTCGCGAAAATGTATTGAATCGTATGGGCATATGAAATTTCAGAGAATTAATATGTTGAGAGAGAGGATAGAGTGATGGATTGTATTAGAAAGGGCAAATTTGATTGCTCGCTTGTGACTGAAACAAAGATAAAAGAAAACGGTGAAAATGAGTGTGTGGTGTGAGAATGTATTTTTTTGTTGTTGCTGTGAAAGGAAATAGAGGGCGTAAGAAGATTGCCATATTCTGATAGTAATTTGCGTAGAGAGCATATGTAGATTATGTGTGTTAGTACTAGAAGTTAAAGTTAAATTAAGTTTGGAAAAGTCAAAATTTGTGTGGTTCGACATATGATCCATCTGAGTGTAATGTTGAAAGAGCTACGATTTCTGGATAATTTGAATATGTTTGGATGGATGGGAAAATAGGAGATTTCAGTTCATTTGCCACATTATCTGCCATTCTATGATTTTTTTCTATAGTTGTCACCATCAACTCACGGGCAGAACCCATTCAGGAGGTATACTCTCAAAAAGTTCACCCCTTCTAGCGCAAATTACGCATATAGCACAGACGCAGGTTTAAAAGTGAGGGAGATTAGAATTCAGTATGAAGATGGAAGAGATTCTTACAGAACAGAGGTGTGGAAAGAAAGAAGCCAGCCACAGCAAACTAGCCTGGAATTAGCAATGCAACTCAATACTCGGCGCAGATACAGCACCCCTGTGTACGAAGGTCGTAAAAGTGTGGATATGCAAGTGATAAAGTTCCCTCGAGTAACTTGCAGCTGCGGTACCTATGGAAAAGAGAGAAAAAGCACCAACATCGCACCGCAAATAGAGGTCAAGTGAACTGAAAAATACAGAACAGTTATAAGCCGTTTTGCCGTTGACTCGACCCTGTCCAAAAAGCCTGGTGAAATCAGAGACCCCCCCTTCCAGATAGTTGAGAGCGAGTACTGTATACTGGAGCAGCTGAGAAAAAGGAGGAAAGTCTCGAAAGTTCCTAAAAAGAACTCCAGGTCTTGAGACTGCCCTAGCAACCTGTTGATGTGAGGTTCCAAAGGACATTTGTTGTTCATGTTAGGACAAGGATGTTAATGTCAACAGGAGAGACGACAGAACCGTCGAAAGAATGGAAAAGTTTGAAGAAAGTTTGGAGAAGGATGACATGTAGAAAGATGTGGTTTTTAAAGAATTGAAAATTAGTTCCTACTATTCCATCACGAGAATAAAATCGGAAAGTTTTAAGACGAAGGCAATTCTAGAAGTAAAAGGAGGGAGTAGAATTGATATGAGTTAAAGAATGAAGTTCTATCACGGAATTCGATGGATAGATTAGAGGTGCAGGCCTGAGATAGATCATAATGAAAGTAGGAATAAAGTAAGATAAGACAGAACCCCTGAGAACCACCACTATTGACAAGAAAAAGAAGAGGTCGCCCATCAACAACAGCCGATATTGAACTATTTGAAAGAAAGCTAAAGAGATGAGTAAGAAATGAGAAGGAGGAAACCCAAAGGAGGAAGCTGGGAGAGCAGTGACGCGTGCCCATACCCCGGTCAAATGCTTGGATATGTCAAGCGCCACCACGCAAAGTCTCCCCGTAGTTCCTAAGAGCGAAAAAACCATAAATCGGTTTAGATAGAATGTATATCGCCAGTAGACTTCGTGCCAACGAGAGCCGTACTGGCGATCGAAATGTGTTTCCAGATGATCTAAGAAGTGAGTTGAAATGGTTCAAAGATCTTAGATAAGATACAAGTGAGAGCTATAGGGGAGATAGAAGGATCAAGCGGCTTCTTTTTCGGAATAGGTTGGACATGTGGAGAGCTTCCAACACTGAGGAAAGTGTTTGAAGTATTTGAGACCATAGAAATATAGTGAGCGAGGGCCGAAGAATTAGCCTTTCAGTTGGAGAATTTGCAACACAATGATCAGATCGAGAGAGGAAAGGCAGATTTACAGAAGTGCTAGAGATGAAAGATTTGTCAGTAGGAGAACGAAGGAGGTTAGCGCACTTTCCTTTGATGAAATCCCGCTTTGCTTGTCGAAAGAGTATCCCTGAACAATGTATTTTAGCTGAATTGAAAATTAGCGAGAAGTGAATAGGAGAACAAGGAAATTTTCACCCCCGAAATGCACGTCTCTAGCTGAAATGGCCAGAGAAACAAACCACATCGAACATGGATTATGAGAGAGAAAGATTTAGTTTTAGAAGGAATTGAATGAGAAAGAAAAACTTGCAGGAAGAAATAATGAACCTGCTCATCCCATCAACGATGACAGCTCCCTCCTTTATCTTTTAAACTTTAACATCCATCATTATTCATTACTGAGGTATCCAATTCTATTCATCTGCAGAATCTTGGAAACCTTTACATTTAATGTCCCATGTTCTAAATATTCTATACATGATGAGAACAGCCCACTGACCAAAGAATCATTACGGACCACAAAATATGTCTCCTCATTCCATTAATAAATACTTTTTCATTTTCATGATTAACTATATATTATTATTATTATTATTATTATTATTATTATTATTATTATTATTAAGAGACTAAGAAATCAAAATTTTGATCGCTTAAAATAATTTCGGGAGGTTGAACCCTCCCCCCCTTTCTACAGCCTTATATTATATATATAATATATATAGTATATATATATATATATATATTATTATATATACATATATATATATATATAGTATATATATATATATATTTATATATGTATATATATATATATATATATATATATATATATATATAAAGAGAGAGAAGAGAAATTTTTAAAAATAGTTTTTTAATAATCGTCATCGTCATCGCAAAATGTGCTCTAATCTTCATCGCAAAAAATTTCATAATCTCCCATCACTAATTATTAAGATTATAGTATATATATATATTATATATAATATAATTATATATATTATATATATATATATATATAGTATTATATATTATAATATATAAATATATATAATATATATATATTACTAATAATATATATATATATATATTATATATATAATATATGTATAATAAAAATCTTTACAAGGCCAATAAAACAAAAAAAATCTTAACCTTAATAGTTATTGGGATAGTTTGTTACCACATAATTATAAAATATAATATATTAGTAGTAACAATCTATTTATTCTAAACTGCAGTCAATTAGGCATGGATTCAGCAAGGTTGGTGAAGTAGCTGGGGTCCATGGCTACCCACAGTTTCTTGAGAGCCTCCTTCAGATCGTTAATGCTGCTTGGTCGTGTCTCTTTGAACCTTGTTTTTCTTTAAATTTCAGGCATTTTCAATGGGGTTGAGGTCTGGAGAATTACCAGGCCACTCGAAAATATTAATGTTATGGTCTTTGAAAAACTTCGATCTTGGCCTTATGGGCAGGGGCACCATCATGCATAAAATAATCACAGCCATGAATGTCCCAAAAGGTAAGAAGATGTTCTTCTAAAACTTTAATATACTTGCTTCCTTTCATAGTTTCACCCTTGGGAAGGAAGAACAAACCTGCCCTGCCCATGTTTCCACTGAATGAACCCCATACCATGACACTCAGGGTGTTTCACAGGCTTAACAGTAAATCTGGAGTCATATCGTGACACACTACTAGGACGACGAACGATCTTTGAGCCTCCTCTGACCAGCCTAAAAGTACTTTCTTCACTGATGAACATCACTTTCTTCCACTTTCATGTCCAGCTGTACATATTCTTACCAGGAAATCACCCTTCTTCTTCATTGCTGGTGTGAGCATTGTTTCTCTTGCAGCACAGCGACTGGGAAGACCCCAGTCCTTTTGCAGCGATCCGGATTGTCCTGTTTGCGAGGTTCATTGAGAGCTCAGGTGATTTATTTTTTAGTTCACGCATGGATAGCAAGTGGACATACTTCACGCTTGAGAATCTATCGCCTGTGTAGTCTTCTTACGTCACCAGAGCCTGACTTCCTCAATGGTACCGTCCCAGGGTGCTAATTCGCCGCCGACCGCTTTATCTGATTAAATTGCCTCTCTCGACACTCCCAAATCTTTGGCCACAGCAATCACAGATGGATGGTATAACAGGTGGCTTTGGGGTGTCAGGAGAAAAGGAGAATGGTAGAAGGTGATTGATAATTTCTGTGAGGAATGAATGTGTGTATAATTACTTCTTTAAACACGAGAGCATTCATAAGTTACTAGAGTTGGTGTAGCTAGAGATGGTATCGAAGTGAAAATAGTGTTGGATGTAAAATCGGTAGAGGAGTTAGGAGTGGGATATCAGATCACTTTTGTTTATATTTCAAAATTAAGTAGTGGAGCTGGATGAGAGGAATGAGAATAAGGAAATCGTAAAATAATGTAATAGAAGATGTTTTCATAAAACTGATGAAATGATGAGAGGATTCTCTCTCCC
>JABUQX010029464.1:20000-43907 GCA_015478945.1 Trachelipus rathkii | reverse complement strand
TTTTCGTTCCACTTCATAATTGAACGTATATTCTCCTTTTTGTAAGTTAAAATTTGGAAGGTTCTGTATGCATAGTGATTCTAGGAGTTTACTTTTGGTGGGGTCTAGTACCTTTAAGATGGGGCACTTATCTTTTATATTAATGTTGTGATTGAGACTAGATCTATGTGAGGTGAGGGCAGAATTTTGAGAGTCATTTGTAAGATCGTGTTTATGTTGATAGAGTCTTCTGTTAAAATCATTTGTTTCACCTTTGTAATGTGAAGGGCATTGATGGCAGGGGATTTTGTATATATGCATTGTGAGATGTTATTTTGTAAGTGAGTTGGAGGTTTGAAGATTCTTTTGAGAGAAGAGGTGTTAGAGGAAGTTAGTCTTAATGATGAAGGTAAAGTTCTGAGGATTTGCTTATGTGGTAGGTGAGGAATGGGTAAATAGGTGAGGGAGTGCGTGTTGGTCACGGTGGTAGGGTTGTAGACTTTATTTTTTGCTTTTTTAAGTGAACCTTTGATAATGTAGGTTGGATAAGATAGTTTCTTGAAAGTACTGAAAATGTATTTGATTTCACTATGTAGAAGAGTAGAACAGATGCGTAGAGCTTTTAGGAAGAGAGAAGATAGAACCCCAGATTTAATATGTTGAGAATGTGTGGAGTACCAATGGATGTAAGAAGGGTTGGAAGTAGGTTTTCGATAAACGCTAAAGAGTAGGGTAGGGCTGTTGTTCTAAGAGAGGGGGTATCAAGGAAAGGTAGGGTGTGATTGTAGAGTTCCAATGTAAATTTTATATTAGGGTGGATAGAGTTGATGTAGTCAAGAATGAGAGTTGGGTTGGTGGTTAAGGGAGTGGAGATAAAAATATCATCCACATAGAGAAGCCATGTGGTGTTGGATAGAAGAGGGTGGTTAAGTATGAAAAAGTGTTCTAATAGTTCCATAAATATGTTACTAATAATTGGCGAGAGGGGAGATCCCATGCTTAGACCAGAATTAAAATTTAAGAAATTGTGTTCAAGGGTGAATAAAATTAGTTGTTTGAGGAGAGGGAAAGGGTGATCTAGGTTGTAGTTGTTTTCGTTAAAGAATCTTTCTAATAGAGAGATGGCAAAAGGGACTGTAACTGACGTGAAAAGGGAAGTAACGTCAAAGCTGAGAAAGTGATTATTATGAGGCAAAATGTTGTGTATTTTTTTAATAAAGTCTTCAGAGTTCTTTAGGTGGGAGGGTGAAATATGTCCAAGTAATGGTTTTAGTTGTTTGGATAGCGATGAGGAGAGTTTATATGTAACTGAATTAATGTGGAGATTATAGGTCTGACAGGGATGTTGTTTTTATGTGTTTTAGGAACAGCGTAGAATTGAGGTATGCGGGGTAGGTTGGGTTTTAGATCAGGAAGGAGGTTTGGGTGATTTTTAATGATGAGTTTAAGTTTGTGATTGAAAGTGTTCTGTGAATTTTGAAGAGGGTTTTTATTGAGTAAAGTGTAAGTAGAGGTGTCGTTAAGTAAATCAGTACATTTTGAGAGATAATCATCTTTGTTTAATATAACGAGATTCTGTCCTTTATCAGATCTTGAAATTACCAAATTATTATTTCTTTTCAGAGAGGTTAGAGCTTACTTCTACTTTTGTATTTAGTAAATACATCACAATTTCTTTTATTATACACTATATATATATATATATATATATATATATATATATATATATATATATATATATATATATATATATATATATATATATATATATATATATATATATATATTAAACCATATATATATATATATATATATATATAAATAAATTTTTATATAAAAATATATATATATATATATATATATATATATATATATATATATATATATATATATAAAATAGATATATAGGCTATACTTATATACAATTATTTATAGATATCGATATATATAGATATATATATATATATATATATATATATATATAACTATATATATATATATATATATATATATATATATATATATATATAATATATATATATATATATATATATATATATATATATATATATATATATGTTATATCATGGCTGATCAGCCGGCAAATTTTTTCCGGCTCCAGCTCCGACTCAGGCTCAGGCTCCAGCATTTTAAAATTGTTCGGCTCCGGCTCCGGCTCCGGCTCCGGTTCCGGCTCCGGATCCGGCTCTGGCTCCGGCTCCTAGAATCCTTCTCCATTTACACTTAGGAAATCATTAATTCTCTGTTACAAAATTTTTATGGTATGATGAAATCGAATGTTTTTTAATATCTTAATTAACTTAGAATTAAAAACTTAGAAAATATTTTATACAAAATAAGATTTCAAAGAAATACAGAAAAAGATATAATAATGCACTTCCTCAATTTTCATATAATTCTTCTTTGAACGATGATCTATCTGCCTGTACATTTACGTAATATAATTTTATTAAAATTTTTATTTTTTTTTAAACGGAAAAATTATATTTCAGTTTTATCCTAAAGTTTAAAATAATTCTTCTTTGACCTATGAGCCTGAACATATGTAATATAATTTTATTCAAAGCAGATTTTTTATCAAAAAAAGAAAAAAATAATTATAGTTCACTTTCTTCGTGAATTTTAAAATAATTTCTCTTTGAACTGCTTGAGCATATGTAATATAATTTTATTTAAAACAATTGTTTCCTAAAAATAAATATAAAATCCTCCTTTAACGATATCCTTAGATCCGATATTATTATCTTTAAAGCAGAAAATAAACTCTCAACATTCACTTGACTAGGAGGCAAAGCTGTAATTGTGTAAGCCGCATCTTAGAAAATTTTAGGATAGCTAGGGATTACCTCTTTAACTGTTAACTTTGATTTCCGGTCGATTTTTATTATTTCATCTAATGCCTTATGAAATTATAATTTGTACTTTTCTAGAGGATTTTTGGTTTGCATTGTTTGTCAAATTTTACTTCTTCATTTGACAAGATACCACAAGGAAGGATTCCTCAAACTGTTGAACTATCTGACTCCTACTCATATTTCTGTTCGAATGTGTTATTCATTTTAAGTCCTAGTTAACAAAGAGCATTCCTAGCTTTTAATATCAGATCTTCAGTTCTGAGGAAAATTCTGAACTGTGGATCAACAAAGATGGCCGACAAAGACATTTTGTTTTCAGTTAACATTCTTTTCCTTCTTTTCATGTAATTTTTATGTCATTTGCTAAAAAAATTCCTTCTCTATAAAAACTTTCCTGCAGTCAAGTCCTCTGATTGCGTATTTTTTGTTGTAAAGTATGGGTGTTTTAATAATTCTTTGAGTGTTTCGATCTGTTCCCACTGACCATCGGAGAGAGAAATTTCAGGAGTACCGGCAGCAATCATACTAATATAGTCTTTTAGTTGAAGAAGACTAGCGAGCATAAGACATGTACTTCCCCATCTTGTCTCTTTATTTTAGATTTCCACTTTTCCAGCTTGAAGCGTTAGAACTTCCATTAATTTTGAGATACGTACTGTTTTTGCTATTTGTCTCGCCTTGCTTATAAGATTTACAGTATGAGTATTGTGGAGATCATCACGCACTGTTAACTGTAAAGTATGAACTACACACCTCATGTGTGCAATGTAAGCGTCATCGGAACAAAGTCTTTTCATAGTTTTACCAAGTTCAGTCTGAAAACAACTCTAACTTCTTCGTTTTGACATTCAGTAAAATCAGTATCTCATTTACCAGCTTCCTATTCCTCATCCTCATTGTCCTTATTTAATTTTTCAATCGTGCTGATCACCTTTGATGCGTTATCCATAACTAAGCTAATTACTTACCTCTTATTATTTTGAATTCTTTTATAACGTCAATAACAAATTCGATGAAATATTGCGATTTGGTATCTTTTACTGCTAACGTTTTAGTAATATTGTTTTTATCTTCGTCCACATATCTAATATTATTAGCAAAATAATTTAGCTTTGCCTTTGTGCAAGCATCCATTGTTAAATGCACGAAGCGTACCTTTATGCAAATTTTAAGTTTATTTATTTATTTTTTTGCTTATCAACTTCTTCTAGAACTAATTTACGAATATTTTTCCGTTTATTTATTTATTTATTTTGCTTATCAGCTTTTTCTAGAACTAGTTTACGAAAATTTTTCCGGTCTAAAGGGGCTTCCTGTTTCGAAGCCATGTCGTCACATAGTGCTTTAAATCCTGGTCTTGCGAAACAAAACAATTTTTCACTTGACCTTGACAGAGCAAGTTCATGACATTTGAAAAAAGTATCAACTTTAGTCTGAGTTTTTGAAAATAAATTTTATCCTGAACAGTTTTTCCTTCACCTCTTTTTTTAACAATTGCAACATTGTCTGGATTAATGTCGCATTAATGAATTGTAACCCCCTTTTAAGCATGATCGAACTGACTGTTTCCCACCAACTGTGATAACTCTTTCATATTGACAAATGTAGTACTTTTATCTTCAGAGCGAGTAAAATATTCAAGTACATGAGGTGTTTTCGACATTAGTTTAGTTGACATGATTTTCTTAAGGATATTAAACTTAATTAGTTGAAATTATCTATATTATCTATATTTATTATTATCTATTATCTATCTATCTATTTATAATAAATTATCTATTATTACCTTGTTTATTATTGAACAATAAATATACATAGGCAAATTTCTGAAAAAGAGTATATATATATATATATATATATATATATATATATATATATATATATATATATATATATATATATAAATATATATATATATATATATATATATATATATATATATATATATATGTATATGTATATATATATATATATGTATATATATATATATATATATATATATATATATATATATATATATATATATATATATATATATATATATATATATATATATATATATATATTTATTTATATATATATATATATATATATATATATATATATATATATATATATATATATATATATATATATATATATATATATATATATATATATATATATATATTTCTTTTTTTATCAATATACAGAACCCACCCGTCTCACAAATCACACTGGACTGAAAAATCAACACCATGGAGGATGGTCCTGGCACATACATATTTCAAATGTCAAACGAAGATTTGAATGGCGAAATGAATTTTCAGTCAGTTAAGAATAAATAAAAACTAAATAAAAGTGTATCCTTGCTTTATAAATACTCCTAATATTACATAATAAAATCAAATATTATAAAGAATATTCACTTCTTGGAGATACAAGAAAATAGAGTTACTGCTAAAGTGGGAAGATTCGGATAAGATATGGGATAATCTTTCAGAAGGTGTTATGTCTATAAAGTAGGAAAATGATGACGGTGAATAGGGTCCAGCTGGAAACAATCAAGAAGATATGGCGAACAGATTGCAGGGTATGGCTACGGCAAAATTTGCAAATGGGATGGGGTCCCGTGACATATAGTGACTGTGAGTGATATTGGTGTATCCAATGCGAACCGTATCACCTCATGTCAAGCGCTTTCGTTTGTGGGAGGAAGACCACTCACCAATGTTCGGCTTTATATTTCTGTGTTTCACTCCCCTCTGATCACTCGTCCAGCACTCTTGCCAACAAGATCGAAAGCCTTGTCGGAGAGCAGGATAGTAATCAGTTGATGGGAGGCGGTCTTGTCGAATGGCATCTGGGAGATACCTGGAACAATTCCGGAAAGAGGAGGCGGCCATTGTGCGGCCTCTCTATCAGCGATTTGGTTGCCAGTTACCCATACGTGTAAGGGGTTCAATATAGAATAATTTGTTTCTTACGGGAATAGAGCAGCCGAAGAAATTGTTGTACAGCTGATACCATTGTGTTTTTAGAATAAGTAGTTTTAAGCGCTTGTAGCGCGCTGAGCGAATCTGAATAAATGACTTAAGAGTGATCTTGGTTAAGGATTAGAATTCGAGAAAGGGCAATCATTATAGCCATTAATTCTGCCTTAAAAATTGAAGCATGAGGGGGAGGGTATGGGAGTGGTTGTGGTCAGGAAAGACAGCAGATGTTCCCTGCTTTAGAGCCGTCAGTAAACACTAGAGTAAATTCCTCGTGAACTGCGGAATGAGACAGGAATGACGCTTTCAACAAGGTAGCAGGATGAAACGAAGATAACTTGTAAACAAGATGTACTCTCTTCGAAGAGAGAGTGGCATTACATTGGCTTCAACTTCAAGGCTCACCCGGGCGGACGATCAGAAGGCTCCAGTGAAGATACGGATCGCCTCATTTTGGATGGGATCTAACAGGTGTAGTAGTGCTGTGGAGGTCTGACCATATACTGCACAGTCATAGTCCAGTTTCGATCGGATTAGGGCGATGTAGAGGCGTAAAAGAGACTTGCGGTCAGCACCCCAAGATTTTGAGGCGAGATGACGTAATAGGTCAATCTCGTGATGACAAGTTGTTTTCAGGTGTTTAATATGCGATGCATATGCTAAGTGGTTATCTAGAATGAGTGTTAGAAATTTGACCTGTGAAATAACAGGAATGGGCGAACCATATAAGGTTAGGTTCGCTGGAAGAAGGTGTCAAGTTCTTCGATTCCCTTTTTTATTAAAAAACACTGCTGAGGTTTTGGTGGAAGAAAAATGGAAACCATGGGAGTTACCCCATTGTAAAATATTCTCAATAGCTAGTTGAAGTTGCCATTCGAGAAAAGGCAGCCAGGCACCGGCTATATATAACGCAAATTCATCGATAAAGAGAGAAAAATTGACAGTCGCTGGGATAGAAGTAACAATATCATTAAATCCGAAAGCAAATAGTAGTACACTTAGAACACTACCCTGCGGAATGCTTTCATCCAGAGTAAAGTGGCGTGACAGAATAGAAGAGCACCGAACCTGGATGGATCTGTTTGACAGAAGGCATTTGATGAAAAGAGGGAGTTGTCCGCGGAAACCAAGCGAATGGAGTTTAAGGAGAATCCCAGTTCTCCACGTTGTGTCGTAAGCTTTTTCAAGGTCAAAAAAGACACCAAGAACCATCCCACCAGTTGAGAAGGTTTCCCGGATGTCATGGTTTAGTTTTACCAAGGGGTCCGCAGTCGAACGATTTTTGCGGAAACCAAACTGGAAGTTTGAAAAAGCTTGGCGGCTCTCCAGAACAGGGAGAAAGCAGCCTGAAACCATTTTCTCCATTAATTAACAGGAATGCCAGGTCAGCGAAATTGGTCTTTGGTTGTCCGCTAACTTCGGAACTTTGCCACGCTTGGGGATATGAATTACAAAAACTGCAGTCCAAATAAATGGAAAAGAATATTCGACCTAGATTCTGTTTTATAGGTCCAGCAAAAATGCTGATGTTGAGGGATGGATATGACAGAGCATAATGTACGACATCATGTTTGGACCAAGAGCACCGTCTTTGCTATTCGCCAATGCAGTTTAAGTGTAAAAAGACGGTTGTAGGTATTATCTTCCCCTTTCGCTGCTGAGAGGTCTGGTAGCGCTGTGTCAGTTCTCAGTTTTTGAAAGGCTTCAGGGTAGTGGAATGAACTCGAGTGGCTTAGCAAACTATAACCAAACGCTTCGTAAGCAGCATGGACAGAGAGATAGATAGAAATAGTTTATGAGGCCCATAACGGAGGACTGTGGGTAGGGAGCTTGTTGGGCGTGAAGATTTTTTATTATTTTCCGTGTACTTTCACATGAAGGAAGGGGGTTGGCGGAGTTAACAGCATATTTAGTTCGTTTTTTACGCCTTTGGCGATTAATTTCACCGAGATCTCGCTGCGGCTGCGCTTTAAAAAATAATCATGTTTGGGGTGATCCGGGTCCCTAGAATTGTTGGGTAGAGTTTTTCTGGAATGGAATTGTGTCGGTGGGTTGGCACGGGTTGCCAACGTCGGTCTGAGAAGATTGCGGATGCAAGCTTCCGCTGCCGAGTGACGACTTGCTGGAAAAAGCGAGGCATCATCCAGTCGGAAACCGGTTATTGAAGAGAATGTGGGATTAGCTGGGCCTGATACAAGGAGCCCATTCACCGATATAATACCTCTGGGTTAGGTTTTAGCATTGGGCTTGGCCAAGCTCATTTAAAAGCTATGGGTAATGATCACTGTCAATAAATATCAAGGGGACCCAGGTAAAGCGATCCAGAATGGAATGGGAGCTAAAGTAATCAATACAGAAAAGGTGTATCTAAACGTTCATATGTAGGAAGTCTGTGTTAAGGCATCCCAGGGAAAAAGGGGGTTGGAGATCTATTTAGGATCTTGGACTTAGGAGTAGTGGACAGAGTCGCCCATAAGGGGTGGTGGAGGTTGAGTCTCCTATATAACAACCGGAGTAGGTAGCTGTTAAAGATCAGCTGTCAACTTAGTAATTCATACCGAGACGCGATCGAGCAGATATAAGGTCGGTGGACAAGTGATTTCGTGCTGCGCATGAGTTTAGTTTGGGAGAGCCTGGGAAAAGGGACTTTGTGAATGATGTATTCTGCACCCCCTTCATTGTCACCTCTTTCTATAGAGTTAACGGCGATTTATATTTCGACGGTTTGAAGGAAGTTACGATGACATAGACAAGTCCTGTAAAATAGACTTTGGTGTACAACGTTTATTAGTTGACAGTTCTTTTCGAAATTAGGTGGTTAACACACAATTCATTGAGGAAAGTGGCATGCCTGGGTGCTATAAATATTATGATGATGATATTTTAGAAACAATTGGTCTCTATGTTACTAGGGTGTGTTGGAGGTTGGTTCGGATAGAGATTAAAGGTCAAGACGTGGATCTCGGTGTTGACTGGCAATATATCCAAGAGGTAAAGTATTATACAACAGAGTTGATTGTATGACTGTTTTGAAGGAGTTTCAGATGTATTTGGAGAAGGGGCTTCGTCATGAATGCGAGTAAGTTGAGTTCAACCTCATTGCTATTATGTGGGTTTGGTTGGTCAATGTAGAGCAACAAATAATCTTTTATGAGGCGGTATCAGTATTGTAAGAGCGATCAGAAATGTGGGGGTTAGAGTGTTTCCTGAAATGGGGGAGGAAGGTGTCGCCAGAAAAGTGTAATCTTTTTGAGAAGGTGTTGGTTGCATATGGTTTTCAATATGGATTCGATTAGGATTGGCAAGGTCTGATACTGAGATTTTGCCAGTGAATTATCATGGAGGTTTTGGGAGATTGGACAGTTTGACTGGAGAATGGGGGACTCTGGGTCTCTTTTATGCCTCCAACATACCAGAACGCTTGTGCGTTTGCGCGTTACGGTGGGACAGTTTCATTCACTTCTCGAAGTGCAGGAACATTAGGTATTCCCATCAAGCTTCATTTTGAGCTGTTATCCATTCATCTGCTAAGTATAGTCCATAGGGAGGCGAGTTAGAAATTCGAGAGAGTTATGGAAGATTAGAAGAGCTAGATTTCTGAGTTCGTTTAGAGGGTTGGTTGGTAGGAGTGATTGTCTGAGTACAATATGTTGAAATCATTGCCTTTGTCTCTGCAATAATTCATCATGAAATCTCATCTGAAAACGCAATTTTTAGTCTCGGTTACTAATATTCGATAAAATTTCGGATGCTCTATATTTTCACAAATAATCTTTAGGTTTTAGGTCTTTTTTTGTATTTTAACATTTTTTTAGGAATTTGAGTAATAGTTGGATACGAATTAAGGGATAAAGAGACCGTCCTCTTGCAAAGTTTGGTGACACTTTGGTAGATATGGGCCCCAGGGTGTATTGGCAGGAAATGTTTTCCCTTTTGGCCTGGTGAACAGTTAGTTCCATTGCCTGGTTTGTTAAGAGCCTATATTGGACGGGAGAAGTGATCCAAGGGTGCTTTTGTTATTTGAGGAGTTGGTGTGTGGGCCCAAATACCCCGGCAGAACGGGTTGCCGTACAAATGTTGTGAGTTTCACACCTCGAGATGTAAGGAGGGGCAGTTGATTTTAGGGAATGGGGTTGGTGTTGACGAAGTTCACCACATTGGAGCGTCAATGGGTCGGTATGTGTAATTTGGGGAGGTAAAGAAGTTTGATCTTTAAAATATTGTGTATATTATTCCATTTAAGGATAGTGTGAACTTGGGCATTCTTATTGTAATTATGATATGGTACCAAATATACGATCCTTTTTGTTCAACAAAAAGCCAGAGACTGTATTGTCTCAGCTCCGAAGCGGCTTTCATAAGGACTAATATATAGTATTCGATATCCTTGGCCGACTTACTTGATAGCGGTTCTCTCGTGTACAGTTTTCGCGCGCGAGCAATGATAGCCAATATACAATAGTCAAGTTGGTGCGAACGGTTATTAGACTCTCAGACATAGAACCTGTAACTCCACGAGCCCTAGCAAGTTTATTCTGTAAAGAAGAGTGTCATCTATAGCTTTCAGAGCTGACAAGTTAGACTCAGTCGCATTGTTTAAGATGACGATACAGATGTTTACCAGATCACAATTAAGTTTTGTTGATTACACAATATATATAAAAATCCATATAGTATTTATGTTAATATATGCGCTATATGCTGACTCCTTTGGATTCCTGGAGTTACTCAATAAATATAAGGGATAGATGTTAGCTCGAGCTAAATCCATAGTTACACAAATAAGACTCGTGAGTCAGTAATCATTAAATATTAATTCTTGAAAGATATAAAATTTAAAGGGAACAATAATATATCAAACCATAGCAGTATTTTAAACTGTCATCTATCATTATTTTGTAGGGAATCTGTTCTATTAGAGCTATAGATATGTGGGTTTCTTTTAGAGAGCAATGTAAACTGATAAGATTTGCTTATTCTATAAAACTTTATATTGCTGTATAATGTTATTAAGAGTTCCTATATGATTTACAGAAAATAATTTAAGGTGAAATCCATATATAAATAAGCTTCACTGCCTTAAATAAGATAAATATTATAAGTGAGGATTATATGCATTATTCTTTTATATAATTTAGGAATAATATATTTTTATTTTTATATTTATCCCCTATTATCTTTTTCTATTAGTGATAATAATTTATATAATATAATAATAGCTACTTTTGAACTTCTAGATAAAGAGTTTTTTGACGAAAAATTCATGCATTGATAGAAATCATTAAAAAAATCAATTATTCTTAAAATAACCATGTATTTGATAACCTAATCAATGTATTAATGCGACTGGATGATTTACTTATAAATGATATTACAGATACATATAATATTATGTAACTGAGTTATTTAACCTACAATATCTATTAGATAGGAGGCTACTGTAGTATTATAATATTAGTAAGTACTTAGCCACATAGATTTTATTCAAATAAATGTTATCACTATGTGTGATTAGTTCAAAGAATATATTATCATCGCAATGAATTGAGATACCAGATTAATACTACCTAGATTTGAATCAAATATTGCAGATTAGTTACGTAATTGAAGCTTACAAAATATTTAGTTAAAACATCAATTATATTCATATATATAAAGTGATCAAAATTTCAATCAAGTCCCTCCCCATAATATTAGATTATATCTTACTCCACTTTATCTATAATGTATACTAATAATGTGTTATATATACTAAAATATCTTTGTGTAATGATTTTGTTTCAATCACTTAAAGTAGTCATGTAGAATGATACTCAATATATTATTAGCTGAATAGTGATTTATTCAAACCATGAGTTAAGATATATTTAACACAAATAACCGATCGATGGACATTTGATAAGCTACGTGTTGGTGTGTGAATAATTGACGGATTGCCGAACCACTGTGACCTTATGACTATTATTTTTAATTTTTGTGAATGCGATTTCTATGCCTTATATATATATATATCACCAAATGAAGGGGGTATTAAATAAAGTCGTCCAGTAACATACCGGAGAAGTATATTTATATAGGGCCCTAATGTAATAAGGCGCAAGTCCGTTAGCAGATCAGGAGGGTGTGGGCCATAAGGTCAGACTATTTGGAGTATAGTAAGGTTGTAACCTGAAAATAAATCGTTGTTACATTGTTTGATGATTTCTACCTGACGCCTATCTTCGGTGTTTTTGATTCAGTTGTCCAAATAAATAATAAGATTGGGTTTTGCAATATAAGATAGTTATCATATATTATGTTGGACTACGCCCTTACTAAAGCAACATATGTACATCTGATAGACTGATGAATTGTTAGGACTTAACACAAGAAGGAAGAAATTAAAAAAAAAAAAAAAAAAAAAAAATTCACCTTTGCAAGCTCATTCGGAGTAAGGGAACATCTAAGGAATATAGTATTTATGTTGTGTAATATAGAATGTTTGCGAGAGACATTAGGATGGACGAATTTCCGTAAAGCTTTGTCACCCTCCCCGAAGAAATGGACTCCCCATTTCTCCTTAAGGTGACTGGAGTGCTTCAACTCTAAAGTTTTCATGTACAGCCGCTGAGAAGAATGGTTCTGTTGCTTAGTGAGAGCTTTGGAGTGTGGTCGCAGTTGTGATATATCGCGGATGATATGTTTAGCATTCTGGAGGAGTGCGCATATGAGTAACGAAGGTGAGAACGACCCTATGGAGCCCGGACCTTTTGGGATTGCGGACAGTGGGAATGGTTTTGGGTTGTAGGACTGACTATAAATTGAATTTATGAAGTCCAGTGTAGGAGAAAATAGAAGTAGTAATTGTATATAGCGGCAGGAATAGGTTAGTAGCTGGGAACAGATGATTTAATGGTTGGGACTTACACGACAACTGTGCTATTGGACTCACCTTCGGTTAAGTATCCGCTTTACAAAAAAGAACAAAAAAATAAAAAAACAAAAAATAACAAAAAAACAAATACAAAAAAAACACGAAAAAAAAAAAAAAAAAAATGTAAAAATATGATAATTACAATTCATCAAAAGATAAATAATATTTAATAACTGTATAAAAAAAAAAGAAAAAACAAAAAAAAAAAAAAAAAAAATAAAAAACAAAGAACAATAATATAAAAAACATTTGAATTTTATATTTAATTCATAATATATAAAATAAAAGTAAAATAGACATACACAAAAGATAATTTGACAATATTTTTGATACAAAAATAATTACATATATATAAAATAAACAGCAAAAAACAAAAGGAAAATACATTTGATAGTCAAAAAAAAATTATACACAAAACACATATAAAAAAAACATATAGAAAATTTTAAAGAAACAAACATAATACTATAATATTAAATACGCAACATATATTTATCTGATGTTCATTAAAGGATATAGTAGATATATCCATAAAAATTAGTTGCTTTCATGAATATTTACATGGAGTTTGTACCTATAAATTTACAGACGCAATGGTAAATATAAAGTGAGATAACGGATGGCGTGGAACATTCTTATAAGGCAGGGAATCTTTCTCCACAACAGGTCACAGTCAGTGTACCCAAACAACCTCGGACTCTCACCGTCGGGTTAGGCTGATGTGGATGTGACTCGGATCTCTCGGTGACTTTTTTATGTCGGTACCACCGCTGTACCAACGGCCCTTATTTTTATCCTCGTAAGCCCAGATTCACCAAAGGCAGAACCAGCTTCCTGGTGGTAGTCAAAGGTCGGGTTTACTACAATGGCGGTCACCCGAGTCATAGGGAGCTTAAATGTCCAGTTTCTTTAAGTGGTACAAACTCATCACGGGGACGATAAGCGGTGGGGTGACTAATGGAACCATTTGCCACGAATAGAGGTCTCCCCGGATATTTAGCCCGTGGAGGTTTTTGTTGTTGTGATTCGAATAATAAGGAAGGGGAACTTATTGATAAATAAATTAAAGGATATTTACTGACCTTGCAAACTCATCTCCAACAATAAATATAAAAATTATTAAAACTCGTAAGATTATTTAATGCTCTTATGTAATCTAATCGTTAATATATAGTGTAGGAGGAACTAGTAATAACCCGCCTACACTCTCGTCGGTCAGATTAATGATATATTATATGTATCAAGTTAGAGGCAAGAGTATAATGTGATATAAGAGGTGTGAGGAAACATACGGTATTATTTTATTAGTCATAATTTTTATCATTATAGGTTGTTAATATCGTGCACCTATAACATCTCATTAAGATTTTTATGATCTATATCATATCGTGTGATGGAATTATATATGTAATTAGATTACACCTACCTATTTTAAATCTAACTAGATACTCGTTTATTGGTAATTTGTATGGTTAATTATATTCTTAATTATACTATTTTTTTATTGTATGGTATATTATTATTATGTATTATATACAAATATTTATGTAGATAATATTTATATATAGTTTGTTTTTTTATCAGTCAGCTTTATTGTAATTTGTATATTTATTTTTTATCTAATTTTTATGCATTATTAATAATAATAGTATATAGCAATTATTTTATGCATTTCATAATAAATAAAGGCTCTTAATAAGTATTATGTTATACTATATACATTTTATGATTGCACTTTATTAGTAGCTCCGATATTTGTTAAATAAATGGTATTCTAACGCTAGCGCTCTATTAATGTACAATAATTTTAAAACAGCATATTTATTATTTATTTTTTCTAATATTATTTTATATAATAATTACTTTTACAGATTTATATAGATCAAATAACTAATTTGTATTAGAAGTTAATAGATAATTGATAATATATTCTAATATCCTATATATTTAAATAATATATAATAGAACCTTCCATATTTATTATTAATTTTGGAACGTTATATATACTATATATATGGCTGACAATATAATCTCTCAATATCGGTCTCAGCGATTCAAATATATAGTTTAACTTTCGATTATTACATTATAACAATTTCTCTCAATCTCTTTATGTGTTCCTATTCATAAGCTCGTCTCAGAAATCTGTGTATAATAGCATCTATAGAGAACTTTAGTGTTACTTCGTTATGTTCAATAACATAATTCTATACGCTTATGAACACTCCGGGTATATAAATGATATTTATATAAGCATATCATAATACGATTTGGTGCTATGATAATATACTCTCTCAGTATGTAACTCATGAACGATCACCCTGCACTTATAATTTTTAATATAATGCTAGTAGTGTGTAATCTCAATAGACTGTATAGTTCTTATATGCGGTGCTCAGCACGGGTAGACTATAGTGACACTGAACTTGATTAGAAACGGAATTTTATTTTGAACTGTGTCACTTTTGTTCTTTATATTTTTTATATTTTTCGAAAAGGTTTGGGTCAATAAATTAAATATTACATATAAATAATGATTCTCTGCTATGCCCCCAACAATGGAACGAAAAAGAGAAGATAGTTGCCTACATTTGATGGTCCTTGTATGACACTATTACTATGAGAATCATATGTCCTGATATGATCCATTCAAGGATAATAGCGCGAATCTCAATTAAGGGATATCTTCTTAGGAATAGAATTGGATATTAAATTTTTTTTTTATGAATGTTAATAAGTGATTTGTTTTGAAAGCCTATGCTAAGAAATTGTTGTGAATAGATTTATGTATTCTATTCTCTAAATTTCACAACTCCCTCGTTATTGTTTGTAACCAATGAATGTAGATGTGAAGATCTTAATTTATCTACGTCTAGAAAGCTCAAAATATAGACATATTCTTAGTTATTATATCTCACCGCTCTAATCACAGTATTAAAGACGTGATTCGAGAAATGAATAAATCTATATTGGACTAGATTGCATTACTATTAATTTATTTAAGATTCAACAGATAGATGTAGGGTATGCTTCTATGTTCACTCTACATAAACCCGTATTTTTTATATGAGAAATTAAGTGTGTTATACTCTTTAGATAATAGGTAGATACTGTCATCATACATTATACTTTGTGAGAATAACTAATAATATAATTCATCGACGAAGTACGTAATTATAATTATACATAATAGTTAACCTAAATAATCTTTATTAGTTCGTAGATATTATAACAATATATTTTAGTTTAATAGTTATAGAGTAAAATAGATGCATCATAATAGTATAAGTCGTAATAGTTTTTCATAAAGTTTTCCATTTTGTGGAAATACTCTTTATTTGATTATGACTGAGATGGAATATGTAGATACACTCTTAGTACTTAAGGATATTATAATTATATAGATACTTTTGGTGAATACTCAAGACATTTAAAGTGAATTAATATTAATTAATTATTAAAAGAATAAATTAATAAATTATCTCTTATTTGATAATCTATACGCTCGGTTAGTGGAACATCCACCATATAATATAAATTTCCGCACTAGTTTCGTATAATTGAAGATTTCTCAGGTAGAAAACCGTGATATAGAAAATATAATAAATTAAATATATAAGTTATAGAACTGAGTAATAGTGTAATATTAACTTCTATACATCATGAAATATTATATTCTGACTACAAATTTCTCCAATTACTCTATCTATCTCCTCATTCTCTTTCAAATTTAATAATAGTGCAGTTGACTTTATATTGATATTGGGCATTTACCTAAGATAAAATGTAAGATAGTTTATAAAATTTATATGTGACCTTTCTCAGTATCAATAGCTGTAAGTTGATTCAACACTCTACTGTTCAAATAAATAATTTCATCCCTCTCACAAATTATTATAACATGTACTTATTACCTACCTAATATTTATTAAAGATTAATTTGCGATTAGATTAATGATAATATAATATGTACCATACTAAGACTATAAAAGAATTAACATCCAACAAATGTGAGGCAATAAGTTATAAAATGTACATTAATATAACCATAATTTTAATATATTTCCCTGGAAATGGTATTTCCTGTTCGCCATGTATTCTATGTTATATGTCTATCTGATGTTATTTAGACTATTAAATATCCATTAAAAATAAAATAATGTCTATAATGAGATTTTATCTAACATATGTTATATAGTCTATCTGATGTTATTTAACTCCATTCACGCTTTGCGTGTCATACATGCTAATTACCTCGTTTCCATTATATAACTAAGCTACTATGAAGGATCTATATTGAGGCGAGCTACTATAATAATATTTATATTGATTCACTCGCTGTATCTCTAGGACTCACATGTCCATTATGTAATGCCAATGTTACCAAAGGTCTTCTAAGTTAATTCTATCTAAACTATTTTATATATATATATATAACTTCATATAACTATTTTATAGTATATGTATAGATAGTAGGATATAATTATTTATTATATATATTTATATATATAATACTTAGTACATGTATATAGATTGTTATTATATATTATAATATTAATATATATATATACTTGGAAATAAATTTAACATTTACCTACATACTGAAATATTCGGAACAGGAGCAGCGTCTTTTTTTGCTGCTCCAACTCCAGGCTCGGGCACCAAGTACACCCTAACAATATTGGTCCGCTTCCGGTCTAGCTCCAGCCCCTCAAAATCTACCTCGGCCAGGCTTGGCCTCCATCCAAAAACCTTGCAGCATTTCCGGCTCCGGCGTCCGCTAGGCCCTGATATATAAGATTATATATATTGTATATATATAATATATATAATATATAATATCTATATAGGTGTATATATATATAAATAAATATAACATATTAAATATATATAAATAAATTAGAATATATTATTAATTATTCTTATTAAAGATTTATATGAATTATATATATTATGTATATTTGATTATTTATATTACTAGTACTATATATATATCTATCACATGCAAATAACAAGTTGGTTATATGGTCCTAATTAATATATATATTATATATATATAAGTGATTAGATATTCTTCTCTAAGAATATTAGGATATATGAGGGGCCACTCTTCTTCCCTGTATCATGCTATTTCAATGGATGATATTTGGATTATTATCAGTTCCTCCTCTTCGTAGTTAAATATGTAAATGTTGGAGTCCTGAAATACTAAAATTTGTCGACTTTATTGAATGACAACACCTCTTCTATTGCCCTTTCGATTCTCTACTTTTACCTCTATTGTAATTGTTAAATATCGATTGTTTTATTTTATTATTATTATTATTATTATTATTATTATTATTATTATTATTATTATTATTATTATTATTATTATTATTATTATTATTATTATTATTATTATTATTATTATTATTATTATTATTATTATTATTATTATTATTATCTTACAAATATCGTATTTAATTTTAGTTCATATGTATTTAAATTGTGAATTGTTTATTGTTTTATATCGTGTTTTGTATCACTTCTGCAGTCTAATTATTATTTATACTGCACTTTATTGTCAACAATTTCCTCTTGTCTTCGTTCTCACAATTATAACTTTGCTTCACCTCTTTCCTTTACCTAACTAACTAATATTTTTCTTTAATTTTTTTCCTGCTCACTTTACTTTTCAGATTTGAACTGTTGATATTTTCGCGATGTTCTCGTGGTCAAGGTAGAGTTTAGTTTTGAGTTTGTTTTAGCTAAACTGTTATATTCATTCATTTATTTTTCCATTTTGATACCGCTTTATGTGTTTTAAATAGATTTAATTTTGCTTTTATTATGTTTTTTTTTTATAGATATTTATGATTCGAAACGTCCAGAAATTAAAATAAAAGTGTGTTTGCTGTCCCCTTGGTTTTTACTTTTCATTCTCTCTCTCTCTCTCTCTCTCTCTCTCTCTCTCTCTCTCTCTCTCTCTCTCTCTCTCTCTCTCTCTCTCTCTCTCTCTCTCCTCTATATATATATATATATATATATATATATATATATATATATATAATATATATATATATATATATATTATATATATATATATATATATATATACTATATATATATATATATATATTATATATATTATATATATATATATATATATATATTTATATATAATATATATATATATTTACAGTTCACCACCGTTCACGGGCATGGCTCTTTTCAAGGAGGGAGCAGAAAATAAAACATAGAAAAACCTTAACAAGCTCAAGCCTAATTCAAATCTCTCAGGTGAGGGCAGACGTGGGCTTTAAAGAAAAGAAGACTAAATACAGTTGGAAAAACAGAAGAAAGCAAGTAGTTCCACAGAACAGAAGTAGCTGGAAAGAAAGAGGCATCACAACGAACAAGTCTGGGGTTTTCAATATTTACGCAAAATTCATGCGAGAGCAAGGCACCCCTTGTGCTACGTGGATGACGCAAGGGTGGTGGAATGCGAGAGGTCAACTCCCCCGAGCATTGCCACTGTAGTATCTATAGAAAAGAGATAGTGAGCCATTGTCACGTCGCAGAGATAGAGGGTCAAGGTAGTTTGAAAGAAGGGGACAGTTTATTAGTCTCTCAGCTTTAGACTTAATTAACCCTATCCAATAGAAGGGTGGAACCGTAGCCCCCCAAATGTGAGAACTACTCTATACAAGGGAGAATAAGGCCCTTATATAACTGGAGTAACTGTTCAGAGGAACTCCCAGCATCTTTGAGGCCACTTTAGCAACCATTGCAATATGAGGTTTCCAAGACAATTTGTTGTTTATGTTAAGACCAAGAATGTTTATGTTATTCACAGGTGAGACGTTAGAGCCGTCGAAGGAAATAGGAAAGTTGGGAGGTATTTTTGAGAGGGAGATGTAAAGAAGTTGAGTTTTTAAAGAGTTGAATTTTACAAGGTTGCGGAGACCCCACCGGGAAATCCTATCCAGATCGGTAAGAATGAAATCGGAAAGCTGAAGACGAGAGGTAACTCTAGATGAAAAAGAGGGAGCAGATTTGAAATGAGTAGAAGAATGGAGAGTTGAGTCGTCGGCATAAGAGTGAACAAAGTTAGAAGTACAGCTGAGGAGGTTGTTGATGAAAAGTAGGAATAAAGTTAGAGATAAAACTGAAACTTGAGAAACACCACAATTAACAGAAAAGGAGGAAGAGGACTCTCCATCAACGAGTGCTGATATGGAGCGATCGGAGAGAAAACTAGACAAGAGTAAGCATAATATATATATATAATATATATAATATATATATATAATATATTATATATATATAATATATATATATATAGAACATAGTATGTATATATATATATATATATATACATTATATATATATATATATATTACAGGAGGAAACACCCCACCACTGACGGGCAGAGCCCTAATCAAGGAGGAAGTGTACTCGTTTTAACGCCGAGCAGGACGGCAAAGCCAAGCCCACGGGAGAATAGCTCCACCATTCTCCCACCCGACCCCAGTGCGAACCTGGGACCCTCGCTTTGTTTGGCGAGTGCTCTAACACTGAGCTATCGGGCACTTTTATGTAAATAAATATAAAATACATAAAAAAAATTAAAAATATATACACATATACAAATATAAATATCACCATTATTACTATTATTATTATTATTATTATTATTATTATTATTATTATTATTATTATTATTTTTATTTATTATTATTTATTTATTATTATTATATTATTATTATTATTATTATTATTATTATTAATATATACACATATAGAACTATCACCATTATTATTATTATTATTATTATTATTATTATTATTATTATTATTATTATTATTATTATTATTATTATTATTATTATTATTATTATTATTATTATTATTATTATTATTATTACCGCTATCACCATCATTACCATTACCATCATTATTATCACTTATTATTATCAACATTACCATTATCACTACTATCATTATCATCATTACTATCATCCTTATCATTATTATCATCATTATCATCATAACTATTATTATTAACACTATCATTATCATTACCATCATTATCATTATTATTGTTATTATTGCTATATACAATATATATCTCACAAAAATTCACTTCACTTCCCTTCACATAATATATATATATATATATATATATATATATATATATATATATATATATATATATATATATATATATATATATATATATATATATATATATATATATATATATATATATATATATATATATATATATATATATATATATATATATATATATATATATATAGGTCCTATTCTATTTACGACTCCGTCAGTTTTGATTTTTTTTGTTGTTTTTCTTAATATATTGCTTTTACTTATATGATACCAACAATGAATTTCAGTGGTAACGGACATGATTCAAAACTTCGAAATATTTTAAATAATTTTTTAAAAATCACATTTATGTTAAATATTGTTTCAAAAATGAAATATCTCGAAAAGTACGACACTTACAGAAAAACCAATTACATATTTGGAATCAGCGTATAAAGCTTATTACAAAAATGTTAAAAAAAAAAAAAAAAAAAAAATTAGGGGGCTCGAGCCGACGGGGGACAGAGGGGGGGACGTTTTCCATACCCCGTAGGGGATGGGCGGAGGAACCCCCGCGACACCCAAATACCAAAGAGCGGGCGTTCGGAACCCTCGCCGGAGGGGGGGAAATAGTTCTACCCTGTCGTTTCCCCGGTAAGGGCCGAGAGACCCGACTCCTGCCATTTTTGCGGTTTACCCTTGGGTATTCCTTTAGTTAAAAAAAAAAAAAAATTTAAAACTGACGGAGTCGTAAAACGTAAAAGGTCCTATATATTTTTGAATCATGTCCGTTAACACTTAAATTGATTGTTAGGATCATATACTAGAACTAGAATATATTTAAAAAAAAAAAAAAAAAATTTCAAAACTGACGGAGTCGTAAAACAGAAAAGGGTACTAGTTCTTTAAAAGGAAGTTAACCGATATATCGAACAAACAATGTAATCGATTTTTTTTCGATTATTTCAAGGCAATAGTGCGACAAGGTTGCCAATAAATTTTTTTTTTTTTTTTTTAACTAAAGGAATACCCAAGATTAAATCGCAAAGATGGAAAGAGTCAGGGTCTCTCGGCCTCAGCGGGGGACGACGGGAGGGGGACTTCGTCCCCCCCTCTGTCCCTCCGTCGGCTCGAGCCCCTTAAAAAAGAATAAAAAAGGAAATTATAAAAAAAAATTAACACAAAATTAACATGATAAAAAAAAGCAACTTGTGGTAACTATCGCGATCTTTCTATTGGAGTTTTAGCTAACACGTGACACTGCAGGGCTGCACAAGCAGAGTTCTGCGATTTTCGATATCACGTCACTTTATGTAACTTCCTTTTAAAGGATAAGTGCCCAGAAAAGGTCATATATATATATATATATATATATATATATATATATATATATATATATATATATATATATATATATATTATATATATATATATATATATATATATATATACTATATATATATATTATATATATATATATATATATATATATATATATATATATATATATACAACCCTTGGTGGGAAGAAAAACTAAATATCTGAGGGGGTCCCCAGTCCCTAGAGATGTTTGAAATAGCCCCTTTCACGGGTAAAGTCCTGGATGTGTTCATTCTAAGTCCAACCTTTACTGCGTAGATTTGAAGATATATGTATCAATGTCCAAATTTTGAAATATTGCCAAAAAAGATTATATTTTGCGAAAAGAATAGGTTTCATCTGTTTCAATGCTTCACACCTCAGTTTAGAATCATAAATTTAATAATAATTTTTAATATTTTATCAAATTAAAATCGAAATATTTTAATTCAAATAAATTTTTAAATTCTGAATTTTTTCATATCTTCAATGTCCACTTGCTTGCTGTACAAATCCTCAAAAGCAAATCATATCTTCTTTCTCAACACTAGATGGTAAAACCGTTCTCCAGATTTATATTTCCTCTTCTCTTTCCTTTACCTTCTTCTTCTGATTTTTTCACATTCTTGCAATTTTAAATATATTATATATATATATTATATATATATATTATATATATATATTATAGACAGAAAAATTATAGTGATATATATATATTATATAATATATATAATATATATATATATTATATATATATATATATATATATATATATATATATATATATATATATATATATATAGTTATATATATATATATATATATATATATATATATATATTATATAGAGAGGAAGAGCTCAACAGAAAAGCATAGCCTGCAATAAAAGATTCAGGAATTTTCTCAATGCCAAAAATGCTTATTTAAAGTTATAGTACACTAATGCAATGATGGAACGAGTGTCTTGGAATTCCTTAATATTTTCCGTGTAATTTTCTGGTAGTTCAGGTTTTTTTTTTTGTCATTATTATTATTATTATTATTATTATTATTTATTATTATTATTATTATTATATTATTTTATTATTATTATTATTATTATTATTATTATTATTATTATTATTATTATTATTATTATTATATTATTATTATTATTATTATTATTATTATTATTATTATTATTATTATTATTATTATTATTATTATTATTATTATTATTTATTATTATTATTATGATATTATTATTATTATTATTATTATTATTATTAATACAGTAGATGTAGGAGTAGATATTATTTGAAATTTTAGTTTCTAAGCTTAATTATAATTTCCTGACAATACAAACTGTAAATTAACTGTTAAACAAAACTATTAAAGGAAAAATAAAAAAAAAATTACCTGAGAATTTCTTAATCATTTATTTCTATAGGATTCCCGGGTCTTATAATTAAAAAATATGCACCCAACCGTGCCGAAGGCAAAAGTCGACTTTTTTTAGGACTGGATATGCGGACATTCAAGTCCCATAAATTTTAAACTCGGGTTGCATATATTGCCTATGTAATTGTTTTCTGTATATATCCGTGTATTACTTTTTAAATAGTTGTACGTACATGCTAAAATATGCAAATGAAAAGAGAAATACGCAGAAATATTATTAAAAATTCCCTTGTTCAGAAAGAAAGTTTAAAGGAGAAATATAACATAGTTTTTA
>JABUQX010029464.1:0-17500 GCA_015478945.1 Trachelipus rathkii | reverse complement strand
TTCTCTTTTCTGATCAAAATTTTTAACGATAATTAGCGTCCTATTTAGCTTTTCTACACCCTAACAAATAGATTTCTAAATAAAGCTTTCAATCCTAAACCCATCTCACGATTCTTAACTTCCTTTTTACATAACTCCACATTTTTAAGATTATTCCGTCCTGAAATTAAAAAAGTAACTTTCAAAATTGGTACTTCCCTATTACCCAAACTTAGATTTCATTTTTGTTTTCAAATCCAACTCTTCCATCAGCTCATTTCTTTTTCATATAGAAACTTTTCTGACTCATCTGCTCTCTTCTGTAGTCTATAAATAATCCTGTGGTGTCTGTAATAACACCTATGTGGGCAGCACGCTGCGTCAACTCTTAGTCAGAACAGAGGAGCACAGAGGTAGGACAGGTAATTATTTTACATCTTCCAACCTTTCCAGTATTAAAAATCATAGCCATATCAAAGATCATCATGTAGACTCTAATGCGTTTTCCATATTAACCAAACCATCATATAGGCTCCAATGCGTTTTCCATAATAACACAAACCTACCAACAAATAAATTTGAAAATTTTAGAATCCACTAAAATTTCCAATCTTAAACGTTCACTAAACTCTGACAGTGGTTCTTTTCAGGTAAATCGGTTTTGATAAGTGCTCAACAAGCTCATTGTAGTGCTATTTCGATGTGGAGTCCTTTTCACCCAAATTTTGACAATATACTATTATGTGTATTTACATATAATGAATTCTGCTTGTATCGCCATAGTCACTACAGTAAATCATTTCCTAATGATGGGAATATGCAGTTTCCCGAAAATGCAATTTGTATAAAGTTTGTGATTTAACAAAATAAGGGTGTTTCCCGAAACGTCGATTTGTATAAAGTTTGTGATTTAATAAAACAAGTGATTTTAACAAGAATTTTATTATGTTCCGAGCACTAGTGTTATCATTTATTATGAATGCCAAATTTCCTTCAAATAGAAAAACACACACACACACACTCAATATATATATATATATATAATATATATATATATATATACATATATATATACATACCATCATAGTATATATTTGAATTATTAAGTTTTCTCTCCTTTATGCAATATAAAATCACAGGTACAATGACGATCATTATTTTTTTTATAACTTTTAAATAATCCAATAAGTTGTTTTATGAATTTTGCATGAAGACTGTTGCTTTAGTTAGTATTTAATCATATGTAGCTTATTTGTGATGCTACAGAACTCACGATTTTAATTAATAATAAACGTTACAATTTGCTTAAATTTTTAGATTCTTCATAATGTTTGAAATTTAACAAGATGACTGTGCTAGTATACAGTAGAGTTTTAATAATACTTCACCTAACCCTATGAGCTTAATATGATGCTTGCTATATTTGTGGAATAATATTTTTTTCTTTTAGTATGAGGGTTTATCCATATGAAATGGTCTAAAGCTGGTAGTTCGACAATCTCTAAAATAGTTTAGTTAAATTCGCAATGATAAATACTTAACTCGGGGAACCAAGAAGAAGGCAAACATATCACTGTTAATAATCAAGGAAGACACATCAATCATTAGTAAATAGATGAGACATCATTAAATATCAATATTCGGAAAAAACACACGAATGCATAAAATTTCTAGTAAAAAAAAGGTCACTTCAATAATAACGTATTAAAATGTTTAGCTACTTTTAGTTAATTCTCGGCTATCACCAAGACAATGTTTAAACTCAAAAAAGGAGCAAAATACATACACTTAATTAAAAAGTTATGGTCACTTCAATTATTATAACAACGAGTAAATAACTCACGCTTAGTATCCTTTTTATTTCACGTGATCACTTTTCATGAATAATTTATTTTCAAACCTTGACGGTAATCCCATTTGATAAATCCATCCTATTTTTCTTAGTTCCAAGAGAATCTCATTTCCGCTTAAAAATAGCTTGACTCAAACTCCAGTTTGATAAGGCAACGATATTTTCTTCTATTATGCTTCGGAGCAAACCCAAATGAACACCCTCTTCGAACAATCACGACTAAGTATCAAGGTCCAAAATCTATTCCCGCTTATTCGCGGGATTTCTTATTTTCTTTCATTCTCCAAATTTCTTAACCTTTCTTTCCTTATTCTGATCTTAACTTCCTGAACTTTTCCATCGTTAGGTTCCACGTCCTTCCGAGATGTTTACAGCAGCGAACTGACTTTTTCTAAAAACTTTTAAACCAACATACCTTCTTAATCTTGTAGCTGGTTCTCCCATTCGCCTCCAATATATATATATATATATATATATATATATATATATATATATATATACTATATACATACTTACTATAGTATATATATATATATATATATACTATATATATTATATATATATATATACTATTAGTATATATACATACTTATATATATATACCTATATATATAGATTTTATATTGGATCCCGGTTGCCTGAGGGAACCCTCCAATCTTTATTAGAATCCGAGGGCCATACGTAAAAGCAGGCAAAAAAGTCAAAAGTTTATTATTCAACGTTCGAGCCAGACCATGGCCTCATCATCAGGATACTGAAAAACATATGTATGCTCATAATAATATGAATAGAGATTTTAAAATTAAAATAAAAAAAAACAATAAAAATAAAAAATAGAAATAATTATAACAAATGCTTAAATTAAAAATAAACAAGTAATTAAATAATAAAAGTGACTAGCAAAGTAACAAACAGTAAGTAAAAATATTGAACAAAGTATGCTTGAAAAACGCTTAAAGTTAGGGTTGGACAAATTTAAAATTTTAGTTAAAACAGCAGTAATATAGGATTGAGTGGGCGGTCTCTGGGGGAAACTCAATAATAATAAATCCAATAATGGGACAATCTGATGATTAAAAATAAGCAGAATAAGAACCGAGTTAATAGTAAATATAAAAATAGTTAATATAAAAACAATAGTAATAATAATAACAATAACTAATTTAATAATAATAATAATAATAATCAATAATAAATAATAATAAGAATAATAATAATATAATAAATTAATAATAAAATAATAATAATAATAATAATAATAATAATAATAATAATAAGATAATAATGCCATTACTACTTACTACTACTACACTAACTACTACTACTACTACTACCTACTACTACTACTAACTAATAAATAATAATAAAATATACTAATAATATAATAATAATAATTAATAATAGATAATAATAATAATAATAACTAACATTGAATTTCAATTTTCAATTTTAAAAATTTTATTCAGATAAGAAAATTTACAGTTTACATAGTACAAGTATTTCACAACTACATTATTAGTAATCAATTACCTTTCAATAACAAAAATAATTCCCTAGTATCTGACAAAGGTGTCGTACTATTCCAACACAGTGTCGTGTCCTTTCAGACCCGAAATATAATTAATAACAATAAATATTTTAAAAAATGATAATAATAAACAAAAACCCATGAATAATCAGTAAATAACGAAGCTAATATATAATTAGATAATCAATACAATAAATAAACAAATAATAATAATAATCAATCAATACATAATAATAATAATAATAATAATCAATAATCAATAATCCATAACAATTATAATAATAATAAAATAATAAATAATAATAATAATTAATAATTAAGACAATAAAATAATAATAATAATAATAATAATAATTTTAAAATAATTATAATCATAATTACAATTATTATTAACCAATAATAATGAATAATTAATAATAATTAATAATAATAATAAGAATAATACATCAATAATTAATCCACATAATAATAAAATCAATATCATAAAACACATAAGTAATAACAATAACAAATAATAATAATAATAATAATAATTAATAATAATTAATAATAAATAATAAACTAAGCAATAATAATAAGGGTAATAACTAATAAGAATACACTGAATATTAATAATAATAAGAATAAAGAACAGCGAAAAAACTAATAGAACGAATAGAGATTGATCAAGAACAGTAATAAGATTTATAATAAAAAAAGACTAAAATAGTAATATTCTCACAATACTAAATAACAACGGTAATAATAATAATAATAATTAATAATGAATAATAATAATAATAATAATAATACATAATAATTAATAATAATAATAATAATAATAATCAATAATAATGAAATAATAATAATAATAATAATAATAATAATAATATAATAATTAATAATAATAAAAATAATAATAATAACAAATTAACAATAATTAATAAAAATAATTATAAATAATAATAAATTATAATTATTAATAGTAATAACAGACAAAATTAATAATAATAATCAGTGAATGAATAATAATAATAATAATAATTAATAATAATAATAAATAATTAATAATAATAAATAATAATAATAATAATAGTAAATAATTAAATAATAATAAATAATAATAATAATAAATCATAATAATAATCAATAATCCAAATGGTAATAATAACATGAACAAGTAATTGAAAAGCCGACATATATCTTTTATGAGTTCATCTAGAATAAAATAATAACAATTACAAATATCCAATAATAATAATAAAAATAATCAATGATAACTTGGAAATTCATGAAAAGAATAACTTAAAATATAGAAATAAAAATACATAATCTAAAAATAATTAATAAAAATATATAATAATAAAATAATAAATAATAATCAATTAAGTAATCAATAAATTACATTGAAGAATAATTCAATACAATGATAATCAATAATAATTCAATAAATAATAATAATTAAAATAATAATACATAATAATAATTAATAATAAGTAGATACATAATAATAATAATAATGCATCCGAACAGTAATAATAGTCACCTAATCAATTAATAATAATAATTAATAATCAATAATAAATAATAACTAATAATAACTAATAATAATAATTAATAATAATAATAATAATAATCAAATTAATAATAATAATAATAATAATAATAATAATAGATTAATAATAATAATAATAATAGTTAAATAATAATAATTATACCATAATAATAATAATGAATAATAGTGAAAATATAAGTATTATCTAGTACTTCACCTTCATGCAGCTGTTTTCGAGTTCTAACTGGTAAATTGGTAAGTACTAGTAATAGTCTTAGTACTTATTTATATACTGTTTTTGAGCTTTACTTGTCAATGACGTATAAGAAGAATTTCATTCTTTTGAGTTTCCGCCGAGGCTAAATCCGATTAGAGACTTTTAGCACATTATAGGCTAACTGCTTGCTCTAGCTTTTTCTACCTAAAGAAAGGAGACTTCACGTTCGAGGGATTGGCCAAAAAATATTCGACTATATCGAAAGTGATCGATATTTTGGCTAATCAGTATCGATATTTATGGGCGATATTTTCTTAATATTTTTATAATTCGATATTTCGATATTTTTTCTTAATATCGAAAGCCGATATTCTTTTCAAAAAAAAATTTTTTAAAGCCCGGAAAAAAATAAAATCTTATCCCCCCCCTCTCCCGACACCCTGAAGTGATGAAACTCCTTTTCCCCCATATTTCGTTCTTCGTTCGTCCCCCAATTTTCGCGTGCCCATATAAAATAAACCGAAAAATTTTGTTTAAGAAGATTCCTTCGGGAGAAGTTTTCGCGGAACGCAAAAATAGGAGGGAGGATCGACATGCACATACCACATAGTCAAATTGCCTTCTGAGCTATTCCACTAATCACTATTCCAGCGCTAATTCAGAGTGATCAAGTGCGATGATGCGACCAATTAAACTTTGACCATGATAGTAAAATTGCCTTTCCCTGGCTATGTTTATCTGTTCAGTCAAGAAATTCTTACTGTAAAGCGACGTTTAGTCTCGTCAGAACGACACAGTATCATTATTAAAAACCAATGTTTGCCAAATGAAGGAATTAGATTGACTTCCCGAGCATATCAATCAGTAGTCTTTTTAGGTGCATTAGATGATAAGTATTGGCTTTTAACTACTACTATATACAAATATAGTATAATTATATAATGTATAGTATATATACTATATAGTATATACTATACATCATATACGTATACTACCCTATATCACTACCTACTATATATCTATACTATATATGATATATATACTATATATATATAGCTAATATATATATATCAATTACAAGGGTAACTAACTTGAGTTACATGTGTGCAACTAAAAAGGACAAGCGAATCAAAAATTAGCTCATCATAGTTTTGGTCTCCATTCTTCATGAATCAATTTTTTAATTGTATTTACTTTAACTTTCTGAGATCTATTTAAAGACTTTGCAGTCACTTGAGGACGTAGCCTACTCCTGATTTACGTCGTCTAGCGCTGTGGAGGTGTTCCAGTGTCAGTGTGACGAAGATTAATACATTACAGAAATCAAATACCGGAACAGGACTCCTGTGAGTGGTTACAGTTAACATACGAGTACCGTTAAAGCTCTAAATTCACCCTCTGTGGCGCATACGATGGTTTCGCGCCTTAAATACGTATTTAACTAAATTAACAATTTTATAATAGCTAGCTTCTTACTAAAAAGTTAGGATCGGGCTGCGTTCTAACATCACTTACAGCTTTTCTTCCATGTAAGTCGTCTGGCAATCCAGTTCCGACACTTCTTAAAAATATTATTTCCTTTTATTACTAAAAATTAATAAATTTCTTAAGATCCGAGAACTCATCCACAGTATTCAGTTTGGCTACCATTCCAATTTAAATCTAACCTTCTGTTGGAATTCACATTTATTTTGGTTACTTAAATAAAAAATCATTTGAAGCATTCCTAGCTTATTGAAATACTTAATAGTGTATTTTTTCATTTCTAAATACCGAAACAAAAGTGTTTTTTTATGATTATTGTTTAATTTTCTAGTGAACGCTGAATTTTCTTATTTAATTTATTCACTCGCCCACAAAAAGAAAAGTCAAAAACACCCCCAGTTCCTAAAGCATCCAACAGTACAACGCTTTCATCTAGCACAACTCAGTCTTCAACCTCTTTGGACTGACAAACTGGAAAGCTTGGAAGACCTGAAGCGAGTGAAGATCCTTTTTCCATTTCTACCACTTTTTTCTTCTGTACATACGTCCTGCTTCATATATATAAATTAAAGCCTTTCTCTCTCTAATCTCTCTCTCTCTCTCTCTCTCCTTCCTCTCTCTCTCTCCATCTCCTCTCTCTCCTCTCTCTTCTCTCTCTCCTCTCTCTCTCTCTTGGATAAAGAGTATTCTTGTCTATATATACTATATATATACTATATACTATATAGTACTATACTACTACTCTATATCATATACTATAACTACTACTATACTCCCCATATAACTATATATACTACTATATAGTAATATTATATACCATATAGTATACCTATATATACCTATACTATATGATATACTACTATATCAATATATAGTATATCATATACTATCATATATATATATACTTATCATACGACGCGCATATATACTATATCATATAGTATATGATATACTACCCTCAGTATATATATATATGGTACCCTAAATATATAATATTATATAATATATCACTATATACTCATATACTACCATAACCCTACCTATATATCAATATATATATTACCTAATAATATATACTACTTATACGACTACTACTATATATACAATATACTATACTACTATATATAATATAGTATATATATATATATACACACTATATATATTATATAATATCATATATATGTATATATTATAAATATTAGTAATAATATATATAACTATATATATATATATTATATACTATACTATATATATATATATATATATATATATATATATATATATATATATATATAATATAATATATACATATATATATATATATATATTATATTACATAATAGTTAGCGCTTAGTATTTAAACCGATAATACTGTAAAATAACTACTGCTCACTATTAAGAATGCAAATAAAATCTGTTAACAACAGTCATTTCTGCCATTGTAAAAAAAAACATCGTGCAACCCTAAAGCCTTTGTTATTTTATTTATTTTTTATTTTATGTTAGTTAAAATTTATTTGTACTTTTCATTTTACTGAAAACTTGCCCATGATTCCAAAATTGTATTCAATTTAATTAGCTATCTTTGTTTTAACTATGTGTGTCCCTAATCTGGAGGAAGTATATATATATTATATATATATATATTATATAGTATATTATATATATATATATATATATATACATATTATATATATATATATAAGTATATATCTATATATAATATAAACTACCCTTTTAACGTGCTTTTCATTCCCCTTATGCATGCGGTTAAACACGAGGGACCACAGGAATCGAACTTTAAGCCGCTATCCCAAACCCAGCCCCACCCAACGTGGTTTCAGCAGTCAAGTTTTTTTAATTCTGACCCCCAGGTAGATAAAACCCAACTGCTACCCGGAGGATTTGAACCAGCGTCTTCTCGTATGAGAGGCGGTGACTTCAACTCCTGCGCCCACGAGGCGTTCATATCTATATATATATATATATATATTATACTATATATAATATATATTATATAATACTATAATATATAATATATATATAACATATATAGTATATATAATATATATATATATATATAATACTTAATATATTATATATATAATTATATAAATTTTTATTTAAAAATTTTAAAAAATTTTAAATAATTAATTTTATACTTATATTATATATATAATATAAAAACCAAACCTATGATATATATATATATATATATATATAATATATATATATATGGATTTATAATATATCAAATGATAACGATTATTAATATATCGAATATCGATATATCGAATATCGATTATTTTTCTGGCGATAATATCGTAAGGCGATATGATATTTTTTTAAAATCGAATATCGATTCTATCGATATTTTTTTAGTATCGGGCATCCGCTAATTTAACGTGATCACAGATTCTTTAAGATTTATATCTCTTTTGAATTTGGTTAATTATGAAAGTTAGATATTAGGAAGTTACATGCCTTATTTTGTATATCTATGTGCTGTTCCTTTCGATAAGATAACATTCAATTAGGTCCTCAAATTGTTTAACATCTTTTAAGTTTTTTAAATTAAAGGTCGCTGCTATGCTCCATAGAAGTTTAGTTGGACCTTAACAGTCGGCCATGAAAGCGTCTTTTGCCATCAAAATAACCCGACATTAATAAGCTATTTGCATACCTATTACCATAGACTGGAAAAGACAAGTATAATAGATGTGCGGTTGTATATGATGCATAGCCTCATATCTTCTTCAATTATAAATAAAGAATAGAATTGTTTCTCAATTTGACTAGTATATACAATATTTCGCTAGTTTACTCACTAGCTGATTATATTTTCTTTGAATGTCATTTTTTCATCTAAACGTTACCCGCAGTATCTTTAGCAAGTTTGGACTCTTTTCAAATCAAACTCCTTTTAATTTTTATGTTGAAAAGATTATCAGCTATAGCTTTTGTTGCCCTAATTATCGATGTATGACGTTTTGCAAGCGTTTAGTGAAAAGTTATTAGGGAATCGATCCATGTTGTCTTGACCTTATTTAAGACGTTCTGTGCTGCTTTTAGTGATAGCTGCAGCCGATTTTTATCCCTTTATTATACTATTTGAAAATATCCATCAGCAAATGAAACCATTAAAAAGTCGTAGTGAATTTAAATTACATCATTGGTATTACAATGTAAAATAAATAATGGGCAAGAACTAGATCCTTGTGGCCAACACCGCAAGCTTGTTGCTGTAGGGCGTTCAGCAGCATCTGTTCTCACCTATTTCACATACTGAGATCTTTCACTAAGATATGTTTTAAACCATTGTAGTGTGTTTCCCTTTATTCCCATCTTATCATTTTGTTTAAGTAGCTACTATCATGACTATGATCAAAAGCTTTGTAAGATCCCAATAATATAAGCTGCAGTTGAATTTTTATTTCTATGATTTCCATATATATTTTCTGTCAAACAAACAAGGGCTTCAGTTGTTGATCTGTTCTTTCTAAAAACAAATTGAAATATGTTATAATAATAATAATAATAATAATACATAATAATAATAATAATCAATAATAATAATAATAATAATAATAATAATAATCAATAATAATAATATATAATAATAATAATAATAATAATAATCAATCAATAGATTAAAAATAAAAATAAAAATAAAATAAAAATAAAAATAAAAATAAAAATAAAAAATTAAACAAAAAAATAAAAATAAAAAATAAAAATAAAAAAAAAATAATAATAATCAATAATAATAATAATAATAATATAATAATAATAAATTAATAATAATAATAATAATAAATAATTAATAATAATAATCAATAATTATAATAATTAAAAAATAATAATAATAATAATAAAAATAAAAAATAAAAAATAAAAATAAAAAAAATAAAAATAAAATAAAAATAAAAATAAAAATAAAAAATAATAATAATAATAATAATAATAATAATTAATACATAATAATAATAATAATCAATCAATGAATAATTAATAATAATAATCACATAATAATAATAATAATAATAATAAGACTAATATATAATAATCAATAATAATAATAAAATTAAAGATCAATATAAACAGATGTATGGCTAATGAAGCCAAAAATCACCATAGTAAACACACCACGCTATAATTAATGTAGGCACAATTATATAGACAAGAGGAAAATTTTATGTTAATTAAAGACGCGTGAAGACAGATAGAAGTTGGTTGTTAGCAAATAAAATTGAAACTATAGTTATACCGGAGGGAGAAATTAAGCAGTTAAGTATGGGGAGTAGAAGAATGGACGCAGAATTTACGTGAGGGTTTAACTGTTGATGGTCTAGAGGAGTTCAAGACATTTGCTCCCGCGCATCGGTTCAGAGGATGCTGAAGCTAAGTAGGTAAAATTCAGAAAACGGAGAGGGTGACCTAAGTTAGAGTGTGGGGATCTGAGGCCATGGAGTGTCAGGGAGCTGAAAGCGAGTTAGTGCGAAAAGACGTGCCAAGGTGTTTTTGAATTCTAATTGTGTAATGAAAGGCCTGTTTGCGCCAACATAGCAGGCCTTGCCGTCTGCACATGTAAATTATAAACAAACGAAGAATTCATTAACGTGGTTAGTTTATCTTTATTGCGCGAAAAAAATGAACCTATGGATAGGATTAGTTGCACACAAAGAAAGGTTGGAGTTGGGGGAAGAAAGTCAGGAGGAGTTTTTGAAGGTCAAATATTAAAGATGGGTGAGAGGAACCGACAAAAAACATGTTGAGGTAGACTGGTAATTTAGGAACCGTAGGGGTGGGGTTTTTAGGTCTAAAGATATGCCAAAGAAAGTTATATATAGATGAATCAATAATCCACTGAGGGAAATAGTTAAAGCTAAAAAGGATTTAAGGTAGACTATTTCAATTTTATATAATATACGCTACTATATATACCTATACGATACTACCTATACTACCTATATCACTATATAGTATATATAATATATATATTATTTATACTATATATATATACTATACCCTATATATACTACTGATAATATACTAATACTACTATATATACTATATATATACTATATATATATATATATATATTATATATATATATATATATAATTATATATATATATATATAAATATATTATACTATAAATTATATATATATATAGTGATATAGTATATATATATATATATATATAAATAATATACATATAAAGATATATATATATATATATATATAATTATATATATATATAATATATAGTATATATATATATATTATATATATATATATATATATATATATATATTATATACTAACTATACTATATCTATATATACTTTTTAATGAAATATTACAAAAAGATTTTAAATATCAGTTTTAATATCTGCATCACAAATAAATTTTAAAATATGTTACTTTTACTTGCTACTTAACCTTAACTTTGACCTTAACATTACAATTTAAACTTAACCCTAAATAAATTTATCTCACCTTAAAAACAAAAATTGTGAAATTGAAAAAATGTAAAGTTGCCTCTAGACAATGACACCCTTTTGTACGAGTCCAAAACACTGGGCATATCACCTACATAAGACCCAATATATACTAGTACTATATATATAATACTTATATATATATATATACCTATATATATACTATATACCTACCCTATACTATATCCGACTATATATATATAGTATATATATATATACTATATATATAGATATATATACGCCCCTGATATATATGTGTGTGTGTAGTGTCGCTGTGTGTGGTGTGTGTGTGTGTGTGTGTGTGTTGTGTGTGTGTGTGTGTATGTATGTAATGAACAAATAATTATAAGGAAAAAAAACGTTTAATATAAAGTGTTTAAAAAAAAGAAGAAAAACTAATTATGGTATAGCTTATAATTTCTAAGAAAAATTGCCTTTATTATGTTATTATGTAATTATCTTTGCCATATACAACAAAATATTTCGCCCATCTTCTACAAACATGAACTACAACAAGATTTTTTAAATATATAATTGTTATTTTTAAAACTTCTTCAACTATTATCGTTTGAAACGAAAGTGTTATATATATTGTTATGCATTGTTTAACAGATATAATAAAAATCCCATATATCAAGTTGTTTAACTTTAAAACCCACTAATAAAACAAGAAATTCGTCTCAGATAAGAAATCCGATCTTGAAAATGAATAAAATCGAAACAGAAGAATACGCAGACGAACTTCATATCAACTACCTTTGAAGTGAAGGAACAGTATAAAATATAACAAACAACAACTCCTCCACTTCATAATTGGTGACCCTGGAGTAGAACGACCTCTCAAAAGATGCCTTCCGACGACTGACTTCTATCTCCCTCTCAAAAAGAGACCATCAGACAAATAACAGAAACAACGAAAAATCAAACCTGGAACTTCGGTCACAGTGTTAATACACAGGCCTACCAGCCTCTTTATAATGCCACTATTTTCAGTAGACACTAACAACAATTTCAAGACGTCACAATAACGGAAATTCAAGCATCACGCAGACCAATGAATCCCAGGCCTACAACAACAGTTTAACGTGACTATTTCCTTTGACACTACCATAACTAGCTACTCTCATTATATAAGGACTAGCAGATTACACCTCAAGATAAACTTACACTATGCCTATAGAGCTCTCTGGTTAAAATAGAAGAAAGATTCATCCATGTACCAAAAATTGATACCAAATATCACTGCTACTATATATACGGATGAGTTACCTGAAGAAATGATTCATCATCAATATATATTTTAGTACGTTTACAGTCTCAACTGGGACACGCCATACACTGCGTTACTATACCTATATATATAGCTATATTATATACTACACCCTATACTAGTACTTAATAGATATACCTATCATATATATATACACTATACACACATACCACTAAATAATATATATATATATAATATATATATATATATATATAATATATATATATATATATATACCTATATATATATACCTATAAAGTATAAATATATTATATATATATCATATATATATATAATATATACTATATCATATACTATATATATAATGTTTAATTAAAGACGGTATATTTATTCTTATTATATACACAGGTTTGATATATTCATATTATTAACATACTGCAAAACTGAAACAACATAATAATACCACATACTTACAGCACCATACACATGCATTGCAGTATATACCTATATATATATATATATATATATATATATATATTATATAATACTATCATATATATATATATATATATATGATATATATATATCATAATATATATATATACTAATATATATAAAACTAATAGTAGATTATATATACTATACTTATACTATATATATATATACATATAATATATAGTATATATATTATATATATATATATATATATACCTTTAAAATATATATAAAATAAAACTATATATATATATATATATATATATATACTATCATATATTATATATATAATATATATATACTATAATATATAATATATATCATATATATCTATATATATATAAAATATACCTATATACTTATATCATACATATACATATATATAATATATCATAATATTATATAATAAAATCACTAATATATATACTATATATATATATACTATATATATACTATACTACTATATAAATATATATACTATATATACTACTATAATATATATATATATATATACTATATACGTAACTAATAAATATTATTATACTATTATATTATTATATCATATATATATATATATATATATACTGTACTAATATATACCTCATATACTATATTATCATATATATATATATATACTACTATATGACTAGTATACTACTACTATATTTATATAATACTATATAACTATATACATATATATAATAATCTATATATATATATATATTTAAATTATATATATATAATATATATATATAATACGATATATATATAGATACTATATATATATATAATATATATACTATATACTATATATATATATATATGATAATATATATATATATATTATATATATAATATATATATATATACTATACATATATAATAATATACTATATATATAATAATATATAGTATTGTAATAGTATATAGTATACTATATATATATATTATCTAATATATATATATATATATAAGTATTAATATATAATATATATAATAATATATATCATATATAATACTAATTATATCATATAATACATACAATATATATCAATACTAATACGTATCAATATATAGTACTTATAATATATATATATATAGTATACTATATATATACGTATATATAATATACTAATATATATTATATAGTACTATTATATATTATTTCATATAAATAAGGTATACTATATAATAACAAAAGACAATAAATATATAATCATCTAAAGACCGATTACTCGAACACTCACTTATAAGAACATTAAAAATTAATAGATTAATGAAATTGAGTAGCAGCGAGATATTAATGGAATATCGAATTCTTATATAATCCAATTAATATGATATGAATATCATATATTAATATATTTCTCACTAAATACTTTAGAGAATATTAAAATATAACATAAACTATATTAAATAGTACCGTATTTATAGAATAGTGAAAATTACCTATATTATGCAAAATTTTACTGAATACTGATTTATTTGAAGAAATGACCAAATTTTCATATATAATATTATTTTTGACTGCGTTAAACTTTAGAGAATTCCTGCAAAGGACTATTGTGTGATTATTATTCTAAGATTTAAAAGTTACTAATCTGTATTTCGCCTTTATTTTGGAGAGAATGAATGCTTGATTACTGATGAGACTGATCCCTAACTCTAAGCCATATTTTGGAAAATATTTTGACTTAAAAGCTAGCGAGATTGACATGGCATTCTTTCAGTCTGAGTATTTTGATCAGCCAATGACTAAACTGTGCTGACATACGCAATTAAACCATCAGTCAAATAAACCTGAACACATGGAACTAAATTGTTTAGTTTAAAGATGCATTTCATAGAGTTAAGTACTGCCTTCCAATTGAATAGTTTAAGTGATCTCATATGTATTATAACATACATGTGCGGTACGAATATGTGCAATATAGTTGCAAAATCAATCATTTTGTGTCAAAATATAAACTCTTCTTAGTCTGATTTATAGACCTGATTGAAAAATAAATATATTGAATATGAATGACAATTTTACGAACATAGCCACCCTCAATGAGTCAGTTTTGATTGCCGCTTCTGCCGAATATAATATATCCATCTCTTCCAGCTCCTCTTCTCCACGGGCAATGAAATCTTGTAACCAAATGAGCCACCCTCTCTAATGCCACCTTGTAGCGTCTCATGTACCGTGAGGTAAATGATATTAAATAAATAAGCGTGTCTTTGAGCTTATACATTAACTACAGCGAACGACCACGCAATTCACACTTAATTTAATAAACGCATTTGTTTTAATTACAAGGCGACCTTCAGCAGGCCGAGAGCATAGAGTATTTCAAGAGTAAGAAAGAGGAATTTGGAAGAGAGAGACATAGAAGAGTAAACGTAATAACCGATAAGTTAAAAAAAAAATTAATAAGCTACTTGTATTTCTTTCCCTTGTATAATAATAATAATAATAATAATAATAATAATAATAATAATAATAATAATAATAATAATAATAATCAATAATAATAATAATAATAATCAATAATAATTAATCAATAATCAATAATCAATAATAATAATAATAATATAATAATAATAATAATGAATAATAATAAAATAATAATTAATAATAATAATAATAAAAATAATAATAATAATAATAATATAATCCAATAATAATATATTATAATAATGATAATAATAATAATCTAATAAAATTAATCAATAATAATCAATAATAATTAATAATAATAATTAGAAATCAATCAATTAATAATTTTAATTCTATTATAATAATAATCAATATAATAATAATCAATTAATAGAATCTCATGTGGATAATAATCAATTAAGTAAAAATAACTAATAATAAAATAATAATAATAATAATAAATAATAATAAATAATACACAAACATAACAATTAATAATAATAATAATGAATGACAATAATAATATACTAATAATATACTAATAATAATAATACATAATACATAATAAATACAATAATAATAACTAATAACATAATACATAATAATAATACATAATAAATAATAGATAACTAATAGATAAAATAAATAATAATAAATTACTAATAATAATAATGACATGTAATGACAATAATAATAATAATTAATAATGAAATAATAATCATCAATAATGCAGCTCGCTTATACATATATATACTGACAAGTAGATGGCTAAAACTGAACGGCGGACCGTACCTGCCAGCTGTGTTCGCGCCTTCGGTGTCTGCTCATCTTGGCAGTACTAGATCCTCTCTCGCTCAAGGTCCCCTCATAGTAAATCTAAATAGGTTATAAACCTCTGCGATTTCTTACTTGTAATAAATAGTAAGGACCAATAAACGAGTATACCGTTGCAGTATTGGTTAAATTTTCGTTACAAATAAAAGACTAGAACGAAATTGCTTCTTTAGAGTAAAATAGGGAAACAATGGCGGATAACAACGGTTTAGGGTGCTTAGTGATCTCTCAACCAATCTGAGATAATTCTGTTTTCACTAAAGGCAGCCCCTTATATCTCTGAGAACTTCTCCATTTCTTCGAGATGGCTTCTAACAGATTGAAGAAAAAACTTTTGGGAAAGTTAAATCAAAAAACCCACTTACAACCCTTTAGCATTTTAAAAAACTTTCATTTTAAAGATTCCTTCTCTGCTCGC
>JABUQX010029463.1:52500-56826 GCA_015478945.1 Trachelipus rathkii | reverse complement strand
GTGTATAATATAATATTACTATACCTGATAACTATATATCATCTATATATATATATATAATATATATTACTATTATATCTTAGAATCTTAAATCTATATATATAATATATCTATCTATATTTATCAATCATATATATGTTATATTACATATATATATACATATTCTATATTACTATATATCTTATATTATAATATATATATATATATTCATCTATATATCATATAATATATATACATAATCTAATATATATTATCATACATATATCATTATCTATTCTATATTACTAATTTAACTATTAACCTCAGTATTATATAATATAAACTATATATATATATGTATATATATAATACCTATTACCTCTACTATACCCTCACTTTATCTTATCTTAATATCATTATATATCTAAATTTATACCATAATTATCTCTATATATATAATATTATATCTCTCTATTATTATAACTATATACTCTTTATTATATATATTATATATATATAATATTATCTATCTTCTATTATATCTATAATATATATATTACTTATCTATTATATTCTTAATATTAATCTATAATTTACTAAGTATATTATTTAGAAAATATAGGCATTGGGAATGTAAACAACAGGATTCGTAGCTCACGTTATCATACTCGAACAGAACATTTTCTTGATCACTTCTGAATACATTATACTTATAATTTTACATCTCACGCTATTATCTTGCGTTATATTCTCTGAGAGCTCTGATTTAAGTTTGTACCTGTCTGCTTTTTATGTGAGTCGAGAAGGGGCAAAGACAAAGCAGGAAATTCTTTGTATTTAAAAATTAAAATGCAGGAAAAGGCCAGAGATTATACTTTATAATGTCAGATGAATTTATTATCTTTGTTTAACACAATATAAAGGCACTTAACACTGTGATATGCTTACTAGAGACAAGCTTAACTTACGTTAAGTGGGTGTACTATGAACCGCTTGCTCTCACTTTCTTGTGAAAATTTTTTCATATTTCACTATTTGTCTAGAATATTTTTATTGAACATTCCGTGTGTTTACAAACTAAAGTGTTGATTAAATCTGCTTGTATAGTGGAAATTACAAAAATAAAACAAATATACAAACGAGGAGCGAATAATGAAGTGACAATTCGGTTTTACGTCCTGTTAAGTTGAGAATTTACTTGTTTAACAATATGAATAAACCTGCGAGAGACTATTAATGAGTTAAAATATATTCAATAACATTAATTTTGAAAATGTCACACGCTTAACATCGATACATTATTTGAATTCTAATATATAAAATTCAAGGGAAGGATATTCTTGACATTAATTAATGGTTTCCAGAGAATAAATTTCGTATTGAGTTTTTGGTAGTAAAAACGACTTTTCGATTATGTTTTTCTGATTTTTTATCACTGTAGGATTAGGATTTCGACCATTGATGGAATTTGGAGCCAAAAATCAATATTATATTTTATGCGTTCTCTAGATAATGGATCCACGTTTGTATCTTTCAAGTTTGAAGTAATTTCGAAAAAAAAAATTGTAGGAAGTGAATCGAAAAATGCTAAAAACATGGGTTTTTAAATCGAAAAATGCTAAATGGGTTTTTAAATTGAAAAATGCTAAAAACATGGGTTTTTAAATCAAAATGCTTGAAGATAAAAATGCTAAATAACACTACAACTCATGGGTTTCTTAAATCCGAAAAAAATGCTAAAACATTACGTGGGTTTTTAATAAATAATGTGAGGGTTCACCTTTGCTTCCGTGCTGGTCCAGGTTTTGCCCTTCGCCTGAAAATGGCTATAGTTTTCTTAATTTTCAGGCAATTTTGACCAAATAAAGAGCAAGCCGCAGTTTTTTTTGACATTTAAAACATCATTTTTGTGTATTTTTCTGTGTATGTAGTCATTTCTTTTGTATTTTAATTTTTTAAAAACCCATGTTTTTAGCATTTTTCGATTTAAAAACCCATGTTTTTAGCATTTTTCAATTTAAAAACCCATTTAGCATTTTCGATTTAAAACCCATGTTTTTAGCATTTTTCGATTCACTTCCTACATTTTTTTTCGAAATTACTTCAAACTGAAGATACAAAACGTGATCCATTATCTAGAGAACGCATAAAATATAATATTGATTTTTGGCTCCAAATTCCATCAATGGTCGAAATCCTAATCCTACAGTGATAAAAAATCAGAAAAACATAATCGAAAAGTCGTTTTTACTACCAAAAACTCAATACGAAATTTATTCTCTGGAAACCATTAATTAATGTCAAGAATATCCTTCCCTTGAATTTTATATATTAGAATTCAAATAATGTATCGATGTTAAGCGTGTGACATTTTCAAAATTAATGTTATTGAATATATTTTAACTCATTAATAGTCTCTCGCAGGTTTATTCATATTGTTAAACAAGTAAATTCTCAACTTAACAGGACGTAAAACCGAATTGTCACTTCATTATTCGCTCCTCGTTTTGTTATGTTTTATTTTTGTAATTTCCAAAAGCATTTACAACCCTTAAATTTAAAACAATTTCAATAAATATTCTAGACAAATTAGTTGAATATAAAATTTTAAGAAAGGAGGCAAGCGTTCTAGTCACCTTACTAATTAAGCTTGCAGAAGCACACATTGTTAGTCTTATATGTGTTAAAACAAAGTAATAAATTTATGACTTTAATAGTTTTTTTTCTTCTTTAATTTTTAAATACAAGAATTTCCTGTTTGTTTTTGTACTACTTAAAAGCAGCAGTAAACTTAACGAGCTCTGCATATAACGCAGAGATAATAGCGTATTTAAATTAATAATGTATCAGATGTCAAAATGTTCTTTCAGTAGATACGCATACGAATCCTGTTGTTTACATTCCCAATGCCTAATAATATACTGTATATATATATATATATATATATATATATATATATATATTATATATATATATTATATATTATTATATATATATATTATATATTATATATCTTATATATATAATATTCTAATATATTATATTTATATACATATTATATATATATATATATTCTATATATATATAATTATATTAATATTATATACACTATATAAAAAATATATATATATATATATATATATATATATATATATATATATATATATATATATATATATATATATATATATATATATATATATATATATATATAATAATATATATATATATATATATATATATTATACACATTACCGTCTCTCACATAACTGAGGGGTGGTGTCAGTTTCTAATTAAGAATTCTCAAGTTATTTGTATTTTCCTGGAAATTCAAATAATTTAAAAGTTCTTAGTTGTTCAAGATCTTGAAAAAATTAAAGGAGCGTCCATTGTACATCTCTTATCCAAGTGATCCTATCTTGCATCAATCCATCCCTTTCATTATTAACTTACATATATTATTACATATATTAACTTACCTAATGCCTTTCCTATACATAGGTTATTTACTCCATCAAAAAATCAAAACTTCGGTTTGGCCATTAAAAGTTAAATCTATATCCTATCACTTCAGACATAGAAACCATCATAGCTATTCTGCCGTCATTAGTCCAAAACCTATATTCATACAATCTTAGTATTTTTGCTTTTATTTTTCCACCAGACATCTCTCTAAGCAAATTAATCTCTTTTTCTTATCTTCTTATCCTTTACCCCACAAATATCTCTTAAGCCTTTTATATCCAAAATATCCTGAATTACCTTAATTACCCTCATGTATATATATACATTAAAATCATCTCCTTTTTCCATTTATATCCATATTCCTATCTTCTATGTCCATAAGGATATTAATTAACAGTAGAGATATAACACAACTCTACCACAGATCCATTTTTAATTTAAACAACTCCCTTTCCCTCCTCTTAATCTATATGATTGGTCTACTTATGTATTTGTCAATCTCATTAAGCAGCATTTATTTACCCTATAATCTTCTAATAACCTCCATAAACTATCATCTTTGATCGCTGTCGTACGTCTTTTCTAAATCAAAGGAGAATGAAAAGCGTTTTTCCTCTTTTATAATTATTCTTTGTCAGCAATTCAAAGGTAAACATCTGATCCACACATCCTAAACCAACCCTAAAACAACATTTTTCTTCTCCAATCTATTTATTATTAGTACTTTTTAAGTTTTAACTTTTGAATTAGCACTTTTCCTTTACTTTAGCTACCAAAATAAATACTTATTTCTCTGTAATTAAATAACTCATTTTTGTCTCCCTTTAACGACACTATTATTACCACATTGTTTTAATGTTTCAACTTGTATTGCTCCCAAAC
>JABUQX010029463.1:37500-50000 GCA_015478945.1 Trachelipus rathkii | reverse complement strand
TCAGCATTCATAAAAAGATCTGGAGCAGCTAATCAGAGAACCTACACACATTTCCACAGTCAGTCAACCAATTCTTGAACACATTTGACCTGTTCCACCACTAGTCCTTCTCTCTATAAATACACTGTTTTCGCTCCTATTAGTAGGAAATCACGACCACACACACCTTATCTCTTAATTTCAATGCTGCTCCACAATAAAACATCACTATGCGTTTTTCTGGCACTTTGATCGGGCTGATTTGGGGGCCTTGCGTCGCTTCTACACTAATTGGAATGACTGCTTTGACTCTGATGACGCTTCGGCTTTTGCCACTAAGGTGGGAGCTACATAATCGTTGACAGGATGACGTTCATTCCTTCTTCGACTAAATCATTCTCTCCTCATAATCCATGGTTTCGATCGTGCTTGTTCTCTGGCTATTCCGAGGCTAGAGACTTGGCGCGCATGCTCGTGACAGGGAAGAATTTACCTCTTTCTCCACTATCACTCTCACTTCAGAAATTTTTCACTCAGCTAGAAATCGTTGCAGGATACTCTTCGACGAGCAAAGCAAGCTTTCATCAAACGAAAGTGCGCTAGCCTTCTCCTTGGATCTCCTACTGACAAAACTTTCTGGCCTCTTGCCAAAAACATCTCTAACAACTTCAGCTTTAAATCATCCTTTCCTCCTCTTATTCGATCTGGTGGCTCTGGTAACTAACTCTCAACTGAAAAGGTAATCAGCTTCTGACCTCCTATTTTCCTCCTGACTCCTTGGACGATTTTGAATTCCTCCTCCTCCTCTCCCTCTACCGTCCTCTCCTCTCAAGTGTCCTATGTCTTTGCCTGTGATTACGCATTTGATCGGGTGCATGGGGCTCCTGAAATCTATGAATGTTAGGAAGGCGGGTGGCCCGGATGGCATTCCTCCCCGAGTTTTGAGGGTTACGTGCTGACCCCGCCCCTCGTTCAGCTATATTCTCTATGTCTCAACACTAGCACTTTCCCTCCCTCACAGTGTTTAAAAGCACGCACATGTCAGCCTATTCCGAAAAAAGGAAGCAAAGCTCTGATCAAGCTACAACTATCGCCCTATAGCTCTCTCTTGTATTCTATCTAAGATCGCTTTGAACACTTCTTAACTCTCACTGAATAAATCTGGAATCTCGCATTCTGCTTCTTTCCTACACGTCACCAGTATGGCACTTTCAGTTCAGGTCTACTGAGAAAGCATTACACTATCCTATTTAACCGATTTTATGGTTTTCGCTCTTAGGAACTACGGGGAGACTTGCGTGGTGACGCTTGACATATCCAAAGCATTTGACCGGGTATGGCACGCGTCACTGCTCTCCAAGCTCCCCTCCTTTGGGTTTCCTCCTTCTCTTTGCTTACTTATGTCTAGCTTTCTTTCAAGTCGCTCAATATCCCTCTCTAAAAAAAAACACCTTCTAACTTTCCTATATCTTTCGACGGTTCTCTCGTCTCTCCTGTTGACAATATAAACATCCTTGGCCTTAACATAAACAAAAAAAATGTCTTGGAAACCTCACATCGCAACGTTTGCTATGGCGGCTTCAAAGAAATTGTGAGTTCTTTTAGACTGCGAGACTTTTTCCTCTTCTCAGTTACTCCAGCTATACAAGGGGTCTCATCCGCCCTGTATGGGGTACTGTTCTCATATCTGGGGGGGCTCTGGTTTCACCCGGCTTTTGAACAGGGTCGAGTCAAAAGCCAAAAGGCTTATAAACTGTTTTGTACTTTCCAGTACACTTGACCCTCTATCTTTGCGTCGAGATGTTAGAGCTTTATCTCTTTTCTATAGGTACCACAGCGGAAGGTGTTCGAGGGAACTTCCCGCTTGCGTACCACCACTTTACGACGCCCTCGTATGCAGAGGACCTGTCTGCGCACGAGTTTTGTGTGGATCTTGGTAACTCAGGCTAGTTCGCTGCGGTGCTTCCTTCTTTCCTGCTACTTCTGTTCTGTGGAATTCTCTTCCATTTTCTGTGTTTCCTGCTGAATTTAATCTCCCTCACTTTAAAGCCTGCGTCTGTGCTCATCTGCGTAATTTGCGCTAGCGGATAAAACTTTGATGTGCAATACCCCCTCCCTGAATTGGGCTCTGCCCGTGAGTGGTGGTGACAACTGTAAATATATATATATATATATATATATATATATATATATATATATATATATATATATATATATATATATATATTTATATACTATTTATTTATATTTATATCTACTCTATACTACTACATTCTTTCTTTCTGCTATATATATATATATATATATATATATATATATATATAAGAAGTAGTTAAATTTGGGTTTTGACCGCCAAATGTTCGCCTATTGGCGAATGTATTTGGCCCTTTTTTCGTGGGAATTTTTTAATTACCGTGGGAATTTCTACGAAACAATAAAAATAAATAAATAAATAAAAAAAAATTAATAAATAAATTAATAAATAATAAATAAATAAATAAATAAATAAAAAATAATAAAAAAATAAATAAATAAATAAAAAAAAATAAATAAATAAATAAATAAATATATATATATATATATATATATATATATATATATATATATATATATATATATATATATATATATATATATATATATATATATATATATATATATATATATATATATATATATATATATTATATATATATACATACCTCTACGATTTATATATATATATATATTATAACTGTATATGGCCCTGCAAGACCCGCACCGCACCGCACCTCACTTAGTAACGGATAGAGTTTGCTACATGGTATCTCTCTCAAACTTGACACCCCCATAGGGGGTGACGTAACCTCGTCGTAGACGAGGTTACGTGTCCATGCACCCCCCGAAGGGGGAGTGCTGGCCCCCCTAAAAATTGAAATGATCGTAGAAGGTTGAAATTTGGAGATAGTATAGAGGAGGAATGAGTAAGTAGGATACGGATCCGGATTCGGATCCGGCACCGGCTCCGGTGCTGGCTCCGGTGCGGTGCTGAGTTAGTAAATATTTGTATAATAATACAATATTGGTATCAAAATATATGTTTATAAGGTCATAGATTTCGAATATGATGGTTTGAAGACCCCTGCGAGAAGAGTTCCGACAGCTGGCCCCGGTCTGACGTGTGCCCGCAGGCGCAATCCAACGCAAACCACCGCTTTTTTTACTCAAACGTGTTCCAGTTTTCTTTTAAAAATTTATAAAAAATTTCAGCTTTTTAGTAAGCTTTTGTTTTCAACTTAATTTTTTTCAAAAATTTATTATTTTTTATTTATTTTTGTTTTTACTAAAATCTTTTATGCTTTTCATGTTTATAACGTAAAAATTTACGTTTTTACATACCCTAAAGCAGTAAATCAGTAAATCAGTAAATCAAACCACCATCCAACCACCCTTCTGTCCATCCGTGATCTATTGATCTGATCTATTGATCTATTGATCTATTGATTCAAGTCATATTTTTTACTAAAATCTTTTATGCTTTTCATGTTTATAACGTAAAAATTTACGTTTTCAAACCCTAAATCAGTAAATCAGTAAAGCCAACCACCCTTCTGTCCAATCCGTGATCTATTGATCTATTGATCTATTGATCTATTGATCTATTGATTCAAGTCATATTTTTACTAAAATTGCTATGTTTTACATACCCTAAATCAGTAAATCAAACTACCCTCTCCACCACCCTCCTACCCATCTATGATCTATTGATCTATTGATTTATTTATCTATTGATCTATTGATCTATTGATTCAAGTCATATTTTTCTATAGTATAAATAAGTTCTTTGGATAAAAGTAGGAAAAGAAAACAAGTTTTTATAGATACATATAACATAAGTGCAAACTACATAATCGTTAACATATAAATTTTTAGCATCAAATATATTTACAAGTTTATAAAAAGAAACATTATTTAAAAAACATATAATGAAATAAATACAGTATACACCACATAAATTAGAACTGATAGATTGTACAGGAAAACATAAGGTCTTAACATATTGAACATTATTATATTTTAAAAAAGATGTTACATAATGATTACTAAACATAAAATCTAAATGCAGAGAGTCAAGGAAATATACAACATTATTTTGATTCTTATACACTGCTATCCAATGTCCATTGTTCGATACATCCCGAGGAGAAGTGTTGAAGATAAGACCAGAGTCGGTATCCAATTTCACAGAGCTAAGTTCATTACAGGCGAATACACCTAAAAATCTTCTTTCGTTTCTAAAGGCATTTAATATTTCTTCTTCATTCATCGTTAATAATTCAAGATTATATTTCGTACTCTGTCAATCTCGATGATTTGAGGATGTTCCAAATACACCAGAACTGAGATTGAGGATGTCAAACTTTGTCCAAATAAGTTCCTTTTGTTAGGATATTGAGATGATAAGCATTACAAGCTGAAAGATCAGCTGTGAGATCGTATGCATATAAATTACTGTTTTCAGCATAATTCTTGAGATCAACACCTGTACCGTTATCGCTGCAAGATACAGTATTGGCAAATAAATCGTAAAAAGGACGCGAACATTGAGAATGGGAGTCTTCATATATCATCTCATAATCACGACCGTATGGTTGACCATTCACATGCAAACTGATACCCCTAAGTCCGAAATGGGTGAATTTAAAGGCGGACTTTCCATAGTTTCCAGAATAAGCATCGTGTTCTACAATTCCTATTATTACCTTCTGAGGTAAGCTACCATTGACGATGTTAGGTATATTAATACTCGATAATCCTTGGGTAAAGTTAAAAATTTTAGTCTCAATTCTCTTGATTGGATATTTTGCTGTATCGTTCAAAAGAGATTTCTCTATTTCCATATGTTTAATGGGAGATAATTTCACTTTACGTACATATAGATAAGCATCCAGTAATTTAAAGATAGGCTTTGGAGCGGTAGTTGTTGCTAAAAGAGCGCTTTTAACATTAAGAGCAAATTCAGGTGTTGATCTGGTCTAGTTAACCTGATGCGGGTGTCCACTGATGATAGAATAAGTCTTTCTTGAGAGAATATATCACCGTTTACACGTCCATAATATTCATACGTGTTATTTTTAGACTTAGCAGCGTCGGTTCTATGTTTCTCTACATCTTTTAAATTGTAATATCCGCATGATTGCAGATGAGACTCCTTCGCATCTTGAGAATAATTTAGTAAAGTTTCAATATAACTTCGATAAGGGTAACTTGCAGCTGATGCTCCTAGAGATGTTTCATTTAAAAACACCTCAAGTTGATTAAAACACGTGTACAGGAAATTTGTCTCGGTGGATACTATGTGATCGGTTCCTGTGAGATCTGAACCATCTTCGTTTACTAACTTAGTCTTCAGATATAAAAACACATTCGAGGGGTCAAGATATTGGTCAGAAGTGCCTGGGATATTGAATTCGAGAGGTACATCAGTATTTGTGATCGCGTGAACGGGGTTAATACTAATAAAATTGGACTCACTCACGCTGATCTGTGTAGGGTTCACTGAGAAGAGATCCAATTCACTCTTACAACAGTCTGGAGGGATGGAGGAAATGCATCTTGCTGGTACAATCGCCTGACGTATAATGAGGAGAGATTTGTTTAAACATTCCTTATATACGAAATAGTTACAGGTTGTCATTATTTATATAAAAAAGTTACCACTTATCATCATTATTAGAGAGCAAACACATCAAAACACTTTTTCTTTAATGTCCCTTTCCTATTCCTCTTTACAGGTTTTTTACGGTGACCTACACCTTGACCAGTCATCTTACGTCGTATTTTTCGTTTAACATCATCTAACATTTCATCAGAAGCATCGGCTAGTCGACGTTTTACAGCTGTTCGAGGGTCGACACCTCCCATAATATCCTGGATAGTGTTCATACCAGTCTTAGCTGCTTTTTTAGCAATGTATTTACCTCCTGATTTAAACAACCATACCCTCTCTGCATTCTTGAACCCCTGAAGACTCGTTCTCTTTCCATTATTATTTAACGGAGCTTCCTTCTAACGTGTACTTTACACACTGCTGTCCCAACTGTGAATGGGTATGGATTACCTTTAACGTCTCTTATATAAATACGAATCGAGCTCAATTGGGTCTTACTCAACGGTAAGTAGTGAACATTAGGAAAGCTTATAACTCTATTACCTTTAGGAAAATGAACTACCCTTAACAAAGAGGCTTTAGTATTCCCTACATACTGATGGTCTATAATATCTGTATAAACATAGGCCATACCTGGATCTTGAAACATCTTAGAAGGTATGCATGCAATGAACTCTTGGTGTCATTTTTTGAGACATACTCTTCCATCGTTGGTATATAACGTATTAGATCCTTTAGAGATGGTTTGATGTCATTATTTCTCAATATTGAGTCTACATGCGAGTAATGACATTTACGAAACCATGCTGCAGAATGGAAAATAAATAAACTTCTATCTTTCAGGTTCACATGAGTTTGAGATTTTAAGGTGATTAACACGTTATCTTCATTAACGGTTTTATTAACAAGAAACACTAAATCTTTACATAATTGACTTGTTTCAAATTTTTTATTTAAGGCCATGAACACATCAGTAACCGATTTGTAAAGACCCCGACTTATGAAATATTTTTCATAGAAATATTCTATTCCGTCATGTTCGATAATGTCTGTCTTAGCTTTAATTTTTAATACATTTTTAACATATTCAACGCTTCTAAATATTATAAAGGCAGAGGGGGACTCTAATATATTTTCAACAGATGCGTCAAGAATTATTTCACTTAATCCTGCTTCATACATTTCTCGATCAAAAGTTATAGGGTTCAATAATTGAGTTGTATAGTCTGATATTTTATTAGCAGGATGTAGATCCATAGAAGCCGATGAGGGCAACGTTAAATAGAAATGATCTTCACTCTCCATGTTCACAAAGTAAACTGATCAATGTTTCTTAATTTCACTGGCATTTATATAACTATTAAACTTCATAGGATAGCCTACCCATTTGACAAGATACTGTTTATTTTTACCTTTCCCTTTAGATCCTAATATTTTTTCTATTTTATACTCGTGACTCTTAGGATCAAACCGTATTTTCTGTATTTCCTGTTTATAGAATCCTCCTTTTATTTTTTCACCGTCTAAATCCTCTAGATAGTATAATTTTAACCTGTCTCTGGGGAATTCTCTGATGGTATCTACTTTAAAAACTTCTCTCGACCATCCAGATTCATAACCTTTTCTGAAATTTTCATCAGCCCTGGATACTCTCACATAATCTCCTACTTTAACACCCGTGTTATCTTTTATTTTTCCCTTTGTGTCTAAAGGTACAATTTTTAAGAAGGTTTTGTCTTCACCATCTCTACAGGGGTATTCTTAAGTGTTCTATGATAAGACCGATTATATGAGTAAGCCAGGTCTTGTAGTATATCGAAATATTTAAATGTATTCATCTTCGTGAAATACCTATGCATTCTTTCTTTTATAGTTCTTTGTACTCTTTCAACTATTGCAGCTTTATTAACTGAAAATGTGTTGTAATACCCTATGTCATACTCAGTAACTATTTCTTGAAACTCTCTGCCTAAAAATTCTGTACCCTTATCTGTCCACATCATTTTGGGATATCTGCCATCCTTATTTATAATTTCTCTGACTGCTGTAGCAACAGTCTTTGATTTTTTATCTTTTAAAACCCTTAACCATAAGTATCTGGAATATACATCTATCACAAAAAGAATATATTGATACCCCTCATTGTAAGATTTATATTTTATCATATCTGTCAAATCTAACTGCCATACGTTATCTAAATGTGGGGCTATGGTTTTCCGTGTCGGAAATTTTTTTCGTATAGGTTTATGTAGGGTAAAAGCATCCTCACCTTCTAAATATTTTTTCAATTCTTTTTTATTAATTTGAGGAAACTTTGACGCAAACCTTGAAAAACCACCATAACTGTATGGCTGTTTCACATCAAAGTAATATTTATCGACCGCCTCCTTAGCCTCCATGACTCACAATGACATTAACAATAAAAATTATATTCATTTATACTGAAAGGTGATATAAAAACCAAATGTATATGAAATATTTTATTTTAACTACAAAATAATATTAACTATTTTTAATTACAAGTCTAAAAACATAGCAGATGTATACAGAAAGATAACATAGCTTATATATACATTATTTTAAATTACAAACAATACAATCATATAAAAAAGCACAATAAATAATTAGGAACTAATCCATTTTGAAGCGATGTATGGTTTTTTCTTATTCTTCCTACACTTGAACGTAATGTGTTTCTACTTAGCAACTTAAATCTGTCCGATGCGAAAGAAGTACCAGAAGGACTCGCATCTGGTCTAGGAGACATTGGAATATTATCCAGATCTGCTAATCTTTGTTTATTCTGGATTAAAGTTCTCGGAAAATTAATAGTCTGAAGTTCTTGTTTGATCCTATTCCAGCCTGTTACAGGAGCCTTCTTCCAATCACGTGAGAGATCGGATATCAAGTCAACAATATTCGAACCAGCTATTGTTTCTCCATCAATAATGATTTGCCCGAGCTCGTTCCATGTAATCTGATCTTTTAAAATATTATATAGAGCTAAACCCGTTTTCTTATTCCTCATTGGTAAGCTTTCCTTGAGTACATGTTTAAAATTATCTTCTCTTTTCACTTCAATCTTAGTATCTGGTGCTGGAGCTGAATCTTCCTTAGGTGAATTAAATAAAGCTTTTAGATCTACTAATTTTTGTATAGCATTTTGATATAGGATTCTTTTTTCATGAATGTTAACATCAGAGTTTAATATTCGATACAATTCCTTCTCGTAATTATTTATCTGCTCAACTTGCGGATCATATAAACTCAAAGGTTGCTGTTGGAGCAACTGCGGATAAGGGTTATACCCGATCTGTTGTTCGAACTGTTGCTGTTGTTGTGGCTGTTGTGACTGTTGTTGTTGTTGCTGTTGTTGTTGTTGTTGTTGTTGTTGTTGTTGTTGTTGTTGTTGTTGTTGTTGTTGTTGTTGTTGTTGTTGTTGTTGTTGTTGTTGTTGTTGTTGTTGTTGTTGTTGTTGTTGTTGTTGTAGAGGTAGGGGACCTGTGTTATATTTCATCTTCTCATAATCGTTGTAGGGTAAAACCACTACCTTCTTCATCATTGAGCAAGCCACTTGGTTATCAAAGGGGCTATAACGGAAAAGAGTAAAGGTAGGAACACACCTCCGCCTTTCTGTAATAGCTTCTTTTTATTTTTAAGTTTTCTTACGTTACCAGCAAGTTTTTAATGATGTTTCTATGACGACGCAGCTTTACCTTCTGAGGTCTGTTTAAAGGAACATTTCCTTTTATAAGATTTAGGCATACTTCTGCTATACATTGTATGAATTTTTCATCTTCACAGATCAGCTTACGTTTTTCAGAAGGTTTCAGGTTTTTAAATTTTCTCATAAGAGGTAAATAATCTGCTACTAGAGTACTCATTATTCAGGTATGTATACTGTCTCAATCTCGTTAGGTAAGATATTTGTACGCAGTAACACTCTATGCGTGTTCTTAGGATGAAGCTCACAGAGTAAATAACCGTGAGGTATAGATGTAACTTCTTTATATACTTTTAGGAACTCTTTACGTTGAGTAGGGAACATTTGGGTAGCTACAACATTGACCTGACTCATATCCCTTCTTTGGCCGAACAAGATTAAATACTGTGTGTTTAAATGATGAGAGTAAACTGTGAAAGTTTCAGCTATATCCTCATTCAGTTTATGCATCAAATCATCAAGGATTATAATTTTATGACCTGGTAAACATTGAAGAGCTTTTATATCATATAAACCTTCGTGAAATTGAATTACATCTTTGTAATCATTAAACTTTTCTTGGTAAACACTGTAGCACCATATGATTTTAACAGGCTTTTGTTCGAAGATCTCAACCTCTTTTAAAATATTTAATAACAGAAAGGTTTTCCCGCAACCTGTAGGACCAGACACAAGACACGTAGCTGGAGCACGGAACATAAATTTACCAACGTCCATTCTAGATTGACACCTGAACACTAATGAATAAGAAAAGGTTTGCGTTTATGTTATAAACGCTTTAAAATAAAAACTTGTTTTCTTTTCCTACTTTTATCCAAAGAACTTATTTATACTATAAAAAAAATATGACTTGAATCAATAGATCAATAGATCAATAGATCAATAGATCATAGATGGGTAGGAGGGTGGTGGAGAGGGCAGTTTGATTTACTGATTTACTGATTTAGGGTATGTAAAACATAGCAATTTTAATAAAAATATGACTTGAATCAATAGATCAATAGATCAATAGATCAATAGATCAATATATCAATAGATTACGGATGGACAGAAGGGTGGTTGGATGGTGGTTTGATTTACTGATTTACTGATTTACTGATTTAGGGTATGTAAAAACGTAAATTTTTACGTTATAAACATGAAAAGCATAAAAATTTTAGTAAAAATATGACTTGAATCAATAGATCAATAGATCAATAGATCAATAGATCAATAGATCAATAGATCAATAGATCACGGATGGACAGAAGGGTGGTTGGATGGTGGTTTGATTTATTGATTTACTGATTTAGGGTATGTAAAAACGCAAATTTTTACGTTATAAACATGAAAAGCATAAAAGATTTTAGTAAAAACAAAAATAAATTAAAAAAAATAAATAAAAAATAATAAATTTTTGAAAAAAATTAAGTTGAAAACAAAAGCTCACTCGTAAAAGCTGAAAAAAATTATAAAATTTATTAAAAGAAAACTGAACACGTTTGCGTTCTCGCGGTGGTTTTAGGAACTCTTTACATTGAGCAGGGGAACATTGTAAATATTGACCTGACTCATATCCCTTCTTTGTCCGAACAAGATTAAATACTGTGTGTTTAAAGACACATCAGTCATATACTTTCAGCTATATCCTCATTCAGTTTATGCATCAAATCATCAAGGATAATAATTTTATGACCTGGTAAACATTGAAGAGCTTTTATATCATATAAACCTTCGTGAAATTGAATTACATCTTTGTAATCATTAAACTTTTCTTGGTAAACACTGTAGCACCATATGATTTTAACAGGCTTTTGTTCGAAGATCTCAACCTCTTTTAAAATATTTAATAACAGAAAGGTTTTCCCGCAACCTGTAGGACCAGACACAAGACACGTAGCTGGAGCACGGAACATAAATTTACCAACGTCCATTCTAGATTGACACCTGAACACTAATGAATAAGAAAAGGTTTGCGTTTATGTTATAAACGCTTTAAAATAAAAACTTGTTTTCTTTTCCTACTTTTATCCAAAGAACTTATTTATACTATAGAAAAATATGACTTGAATCAATAGATCAATAGATCAATAGATCAATAGATCATAGATGGGTAGGAGGGTGGTGGAGAGGGCAGTTTGATTTACTGATTTACTGATTTAGGGTATGTAAAACATAACAATTTTAGTAAAAATATGACTTGAATCAATAGATCAATAGATCAATAGATCAATAGATCAATAGATCAATAGATCATGGAAGGATAGGAGGGTGGTTGGATGGATGGTGGTTTGATTTACTGATTTACTGATTTAGGGTATGTAAAAACGTAAATTTTTACGTTATAAACATGAAAAGCATAAAAGATTTTAGTAAAAATATGACTTGAATCAATAGATCAATAGATCAATAGATCAATAGATCAATAGATCAATAGATCAATAGATCACGGATGGACAGAAGGGTGGTTGGATGGTGGTTTGATTTACTGATTTACTGATTTAGGGTATGTAAAAACGTAAATTTTTACGTTATAAACATGAAAAGCATAAAAATTTTAGTAAAAAAAAAAATAAATTAAAAAATAAATAAAAAATAATAAATTTTTGAAAAAATTAAGTTGAAAACAAAAGCTCACTCGTAAAAGCTGAAAAAATTATTTAAAATTTATTAAAAGAAAACTGAACACGTTTGCGTTCTCGCGGTGGTTTCGCGCCGGATCGCGCCTGCGGGCGCACACGTCAGACCGGGGCCAGCTGTCGGAACTCTTCTCGCAGGGGTCTTCAAACCATCATATTCGAAATCTATGACCTTATAAACATATATTTTGATACCAATATTGTATTATTATACAAATATTTACTAACTCAGCACCGCACCGGAGCCAGCACCGGAGCCGGTGCCGGATCCGAATCCGGATCCGTATCCTACTTACTCATTCCTCCTCTATACTATCTCCAAATTTCAACCTTCTACGATCATTTCAATTTTTAGGGGGGCCAGCACTCCCCCTTCGGGGGGTGCATGGACACGTAACCTCGTCTACGACGAGGTTACGTCACCCCCTATGGGGGTGTCAAGTTTGAGAGAGATACCATGTAGCAAACTCTATCCGTTACTAAGTGAGGTGTGGTGCGGTGCGGTGCTGTGCGGTGCGGTGCGGGTCTT
>JABUQX010029463.1:0-27500 GCA_015478945.1 Trachelipus rathkii | reverse complement strand
CACAAAAAATCTTCTTTGACGGTAAGAGTATCAATATCAACGTAACACACACACAACGAAAATTGTTCCTCCTGGGACACATCGGTCGTCTCATCGGCTAAGACAGTTAAAAATTTACTTTTATTTATGTTTTGCACAATTTTACGTTGAATGAGATGCGCAAATGACTGAATTAGAGCATTTTCTAGCACTAGTTTTTAAATGTTCTGAAAGAACATGGTCTCCAGCATTAGCACGATATCTTAAAAGACTCCGAAAATTGCCATCGTTTCCCACAGGCCAAGAGAGTTCGATTCGACCTGAGTCATGATGTCCACGTAACGATATATTTTGCTTACCACAGAATCGAATTGTTTCAGCAATTGGAATTAGCCGCTTTCTACTGTCTTCGGCCTCCTTTTCTTCTGACTGTCAATTTGTTTGTCGATGCTCTCGATTTTTCCTTGAACCTGCTTTTCTACAGCAAATCTCTTTTCTACCGATTCTTTGTAATATTTAGTTGCCTCGTGTTTTTTGAAACACTCAATGGCTTTCTTTAAGTTTGAATACGATCTCGAGACAAAAACACCCAATTCCTGGTGTTTTCCTTTACCTTTTTCTTTTGTTTCCAAAAACAATGCACAATTTGAGTAATAAACCCCAGCGTTTTTATCAGAGTAAGCTAACCACTTAATATCATCAAGCCACTTTCTTTGAAAATATCTTTCCCGACCTTTGCCTTCCTGAGCAGGAAATATATATTTTGAATCTGGTTTCCAGAGATATTTTAATATTTCCACTTTTTCCTTATTGCTAAATACCGTACCTATGAAATTGCCAATATCGTTGAGATGAACAATCCTTTCTGTATTCCTTGATTGCGCCTGACTTATAGACGCTTGGGAAGGAAAAACATCACCGTCTACTTGAGATTTTTCAGCTGCTATCGCAGTTACAGAAAAGTTCCAGGAGAAACTGATTCGAGTCCTAGAACCTCACTCTTTGAATAACAGAAATCTTTATTACCATATTGCTTACTTTTTTTGTGGAAAAAGTCTCTGTTCTTCTTTTCATATATTTTTTTTTATTTTTTAAGTTGAACAACAACAAGAACAAAAAATGTTAAACACAAAGTGCAAAACTATAACTATTCACTAGCAACTTGATATTATACCCTTAAAACAATAGATCGATAGCTTTACACTGACACCACAATGTTATCTCATTACTAGGTAATGAGGGAGAGAGAGAGAGAGAGAGAGAGAGAGAGAGAGAGAGAGAGAGAGAGAGAGAGAGAGAGAGAGAGAGAGAATTAAGACTTATCTCTCTCTGTTTTATATATATATATATATATATATATATATATATATATATATATATATATATATATATATATATATATATATAAAATTATGACGTTTTCTTCTTCTGTAAAACTAAAGGACTTCTGAGATTTGTTCCTGACAGCGATGAATTATATAAAATTAATTTAACCTCTGCACTTTATATTATTAACGGATATGGGATACTTTTAAAAATTTTTAGTCAAAAATTTCGGCAGCCATGGTCCCCGTCCTGGATAGCCACCGAATATATATATATATATATATATATATATATATATATATATATATATATATATATATATATATATATATATATATATATATATATATATATATAGCAAATATAGTTATATATATATATATATATATATATATATATATACATACATATATTATTATATATATATATTTTATTATTATATATATATATATATATATATATATATATATATATATATATATATATATATATATACCTATATATATATATATATATATATATATATATATATATATATATATATATATTATTTATGTATGTCTTTCTTTAAACCTTTTAATATTGGTCTCCAATATAATAAGTTCAAGGTAAATAGAAACCATACTTACGTGTAAGAAGAGAAATGATAAGTCCAATAACAACACAGAATAGGGGTGAGAACACGGAGTACAACGTGTATGATATATCATATAGGTATAACATGGGAAAGCTGAAAAGGTAGACAATTAAAAATTTAAAAATCTTCCAACAAGAAACAGTTATTAATATGTTTCCACATACGTTCACACAATATCATACTTTACTTTTTACCTTTCAAAAGATGATTCTTCCTTCATATTTGACGCTGTGTCATTATATATAATTTCGCTGGTATAGTTGGTAAATGAATTTTGTACATCATACATTGTCAAGTTGGAGCCTGTCCGATTACCACATTGACTTGTAGAAAACGGCAATTCCTTAGGAGGGGTACCATATAACATATTCCCAGCACACATCCAAGTATTGAGGAACTTTAAAAGAGAAAATTTTAAAGAAATTAAGTATCTTCTGAATATTGGTTAAGTATTTTAAAAAATATCTCTCTTTATTATAAAAGACTTAATAGTAAAAATGCAAAGAATTCAGTGTAACAAGCGATTTCGAAGTAACATACAGGGGAAATAAATATTAAGAAAATATTTTATTTGAAGCTCTTTCAGAGCACAAATTACCTAATGGATTAGGTCTTAATTAATCCATTTTTTAATATCACAATAATAAAATTGTCAAGTCCCACCGATGCAAATTATAACTTATTTTCCATAAATAATGTTATATTTTAAATCAATATTGTTGCTTAATGTCTCGAAATAAATAAAAACTTAAAAATTTTTTAGAGGAAAAGAAAAATAATAATAATAATTAGATGATATAAATGTAAAAAGAGCAAAATAAAGCATAAGACTAATATGAATTATTATATAACTTACAATTTATCTCTTGAACTTAAAGTATGGAACACTAAAAATTTCCATTTTCTTAACATTTAATTGGCAAATTAGTTATAAAGTTAAAATAAAGACAAAAAAAAGCAAAAGAAAATTAAAATTGAAAAATATTTTGTGAATTATTTTTCAACTATTGGATTAAATATATGTTTTGATTTGTTAAAATGGGAATTTTTTTATAGATAATGCTTAAAAACGTAAATAAAAAGAAAGATTGAAATGCAGAAAACATTCACTTTTTACTCTAGGATTTTTAATTATTCTATGTTCACATTTAATTTTTACATATTTTAATATTAGTAACATTAATAAATTTATCAGATAAAATAAAAGTAAAGTTCAAACAACGTACAAATATTTCTATTTTGATAAATAAGTGATCTTGCTCTTGTAAAGATTTCTCTTAATCAAAAAAATTTCTACTATATGAAAAAATTATATATACAAAAAAAAAATCTCAGCGTTAAGGAAATGGACCTAAATAAATTAGTTTGAATGTATATCAGGGTCAATAAGTCACTATAAATTACTAAATAACTATAAATAACTATAAATCACTAAATTACTGTTTTTAAGATAATATAAATTTATTAAAAATTAACTAAAACATTGGTCTGTAGAGATGTCAAAAAGAAAGTCACCTTCAATTTTCATGAAAGTTATATAAATGATTTGAAGTAAGTTGAAGCAAAAACCTTCCAAAAGAAGAGTCAGAAAGCAGCTTAAAATTATTTTATTTCTGCAACTAGTTTGCCTTATTTTCATAATTTCTATCCTCCTTCACCATTATAGATACTTTTTAGTCTTACATTCTTCGACTTTGTTTTCCTCTTTATCTTAATCGGAAAAATTTCATAAGTGTCTTTAAACAATCATCTATTAGATGCTCTGAGTCACTTTTAAAGCCTCTACATACCATCCCATATATAGAGAGATGTGCATTGTTCTCTCCTGTATGGATTACGGAACATATTTACAGTGGTTTCTCACAAAGAGTTCTTAAGAAATAGATCAAAGGCCTTTCATTTCATCCATTCTTCCAACCTCACTAATTCTTTACAATGTTTTTCTAGTGTTCCAATCATTTTATAATCACTATTATAGTAATGAATATCGTTCTTTTGAACGTTTTGGCTGCATGTTATTTATTTGACGACTCTTGCGACTCTACTTTTCAAAAGATTCTAATCCCTTTACCTTCATACTACCTGCTATAGAATATACAGTTGCACTCGTGTAATCTGCCTATAAAATCTTAAATATACTACTTTATATTTTCCTCATATTCTAGTCTTACACTTCTAAACACCCCGTTTATGAGCTTTCGCCCCTTGATTTTCACGGCGGCTTACGTTTCCTTAATTCTGCTGGGTCTACTGTGGGCCTATGTCAAATGTTTCAAATATGCTACATATATATAAACTGATTACATAACATGCTAATACCCATTTAATATAAATATTCTAAATGTATGTGAACTTCTGCATATATAATATAATAATATATATTATATATTATAGTATATATATATATTAATATATATATATATAATATATATATATAGTATATATTTATATTTTATTAAGTATATATTATAGTTATATGTATATATATTATATATATATTAAGATATATATATAGTTATAGTGATTAGATTATTTATAATTATTGTGTATAATAGTTATATATATATATATATATATTATATAAATAGACTTATTATATATATAATAATATATGATAGTTATATATATATTATATAATTATATATATATAAGTATAATTATATATATATATATATATTATATTTAATAGTTAATATATATATTATATATAGTAGGTATGTATATTATTATATATATATAATTATTATATATATTATATATATATTATAATAATATATATTATAAGTTATTAATATAATTATATAGGTAGTTTATATATATATATATATATATATTTATTATATAGTTATTTATATTATTATTATAATAATATAATATAAGATATATATATTATATAAAACAAAATGTTTCGATCTGTGTTTTAGTGTATCTCGAAATTGTTAGTGCTGCCACTCAACGTCGTAATTTGAAAAGTCCTAAGTAGTCATCCACCACATTGGCCTTGTTGGTCTGCATTGTCATGTGGATCGAGCATGAAAGAAGTTCACCTATGTATGTTCATATGGTCGAGGATGTCTTGTGATATACCTTACGGCGAGTAAAGAGAGTGCCTCCATCGAAGATTTGCAACTCCATAGGCCCCGATAAAAGGAAATGCAGTCACTCAACCATAACCGACCTCACCCTCCAAACATCGGTGGTTGTGTTTTGCATGTGTGATGGCTAGATTTGCACAGCTGGGCTTCATAGTCCGGTTGTAACTGACTAAACATCTATCGGGCTTACAGATTCTAACTTTGCATCCGTGGAATACACCTCTCTAACTTAACCCTAACATATTTTTTTCAGGTAAGTGATGAAAAAATTATTCCTTCTAACTCTGTTTAAATTATCCATACTATAACTTATTTCATAATTTCCGTCAAATGGGTTGGAGTTATGCTGCCTATGCAAACATAAATCACTTCCTTTTAATACGTCTCGAGAATCTTAAACTCCAATAACTTCGATATTCTGTGACTTAAAATCTCTTCCTTCTACTACAATTCTTGTGCTTCTGCTATCTGTTCTCCTAACATTTAACAGATTTCACGACATTTTTTGAATATCTTACTACCTTTCTCACGAGATTTAATGTTCTCATCCAAATACTGAGAGTCCTCATATCTGGGAGGCTCTGGTCACCGGCTTATTGGACAGGGTTCGAGTCAAAGGCTCAAAATAGGACCTATAAAATGTCGGCTACTTTCCAGGCATTTGACCCTTTATCTTTGCCGCGCGAGATGTTGGTGCTTATCTCTTTCTATAGTTTTATCGGCAGCGGCGTTATGCTCGAGGAATTTATAACTCGGAGACAACCACCTTTACGACGCGCCGCGTAGACAAAGGGTGCGGTCTGCGCATTATTTGTGTGATATTGGGGAACTCCAGGTCTAGTCGCTGCGGTGCTTCCTTCGTGTTCCTGCCACCTCTGTTCTGTAGATGAATCTCTTAAATCTTCTGTGTTGTTCTGCTGAATTTAATCTTCCCTCACTTCAATACTGCGTCTGTGCTCATCTGGCTAATTTGCATTAGTTGGTAGCTTCTGAGACGTGTAACACACCCTCATTATTGAATAATGCCACCCGGGAGGGTGGTGACAACTATAACCAAAGTAAAATGGTGCACCTGAAGCACTGCATTGCGCAACCTTCTCCCTTGGTTGTCGGTATACTCTCGACTCGTTCATAAAGAGCACCTTTGCCCAGTCGACCGCCCAATGGAGTGTTCTCGGGCAAATGACAGTCGCGCCCTTCGATGTGCCGTGGTGTGTGGTGACCTATGGCATGCCTCCGGGCCGTTTTTATTTGCCGCAAGCCGTCCATGCTGCACTTGGGTATATATCTCCCCTGGTCCATGAACATCACGGCACTGTGATCTTCCAGATGTACGTGCCGTTGTTGCGCTGCTCCGTAATGCACGCAGACTTATAAATTATAGGACTTTCCAGGGGGTCTTGTCCCTGAGCCTACCCTGTGTCGCAAGCCGGCGATCATGGTTTCAGGTTTCCTGGTAACCGTATGGACACACGCGGCAATCGTTGTGTGCGCTACACCGAAACGTAGACCAAGTGCCCTGTACCCGTGTCCTTTAGCGTGGAGTGTTGTTATCTCCACGCACATATCTGGGCAGTTGATCGCCTATCCTCTTCCATGTTTTGTTTATCGTAGTCGCTTTCGTACGTACTGATCCCTCGCTCGATGTATACCCCCGACTAGTAACCTATCTCCACCTCTCAAGGTTTTTAGTTACGTGGTTTGTTTTCCTAAATTTATCACGTTGACGGCCCCAACTACTGCACCCAATTCTCTCCTGGGTGTGGTGCTAGTATACGATGCAATCGTCTGTGGGTGTGGATTCCATGGGTTAGTGCCTTCTCGTCCGCGAGGGACAATTACCCTTAGTGGTGCGTTATGTTTGACGAATAGTATATATATAATATATATATATATAGATATATTATATATATATAATATAATATTATATATATTATTATAAATATATAATAAATATATATATTATATTATTATTATTGTGTATTATATATTGTATATAGTATATATATAGTAAGTATATATATATATAGTAATATATAATTATTTAGTTATTATATAATATATATCTATTTATATATATATTATTTATCATGTAAGTAAGTATATATAAAATATAAATATATTTTATATAATATATATATATATATATAGTATATATATATATATATAATGGTATATATATAGTTATTTATATTAGTATATATAGATATATATATATTATATATATATATATATATATATATAATATATATATATATATATATATATATTATATATATATAGATAGATAATAGATATATGAATATAATGGATATGAACGCAGATGCTAGACGGATATACTGTTCCACTCCTTAGTACATGAAATTTAAATTTAAAAAAAAAAATAAAAAAATAAAAAAAGTTGAAAATTACCTAACGGTACAACTCAATACTTACGACAGTCAAACATATAAAACCACACACGCTCCTGCAGGCATTACTTTGAGGAAGCAAATTCCCAACAATAAATAATTCCAAAATATAGAGCCAAAAGATAATCCTCTCAGCTGATTAAAACAGTCTGAATAATGCTGGACGCCTTCGACGTTACAAATGCCATGAGGATGAAACCAATACCAACTATGATTGCTGTAAAAAAAAAAAAAAATAATAAAATTAGCAATGAAAGGTAAAATTAAGCATGCTGAAGAAAGAAACAATTTCATATACATTCTACGTTAGATCCATTTGTTCTTTTGAACTTATATAATATGTTTTATTATTTATATTATTTTGATTATTATAGTTATATTATATAGTCTATTAGTATAGTATATATTATATAGTTATTATATATTTAATATAGTAATATTATTATATTTTAATTTATATATAATATATATATTATATATATATATATATATATATAGTATATAGTAAATTTATATATATATATTATATTAGTTATATTTTATTAGTTTTTATTACATATATAGTATAAATTTATTATATTTAGTATATTCATATATATATATATTATATATATATATATATATATGGTAAGTCTATATAGTTGTGTTTTAGAATAAGATATAACTTCGCATATACATAAAATTATATATATTATATATAAAATTATTATATATAATATATATATAAAGTTATATAATATATATATATATATATATATATATTATATATTATAGTATATATATATATATATATATATATATATAAATATATATTATATATGATATATATATAATATATATTGGTATATATATATATATATATATAGGATATATTATATATATATATATATTGTGAAGAGTATTAAATATTCACATTATAGATTTTTTTATTAGTTATATAGTATAGATATTATATGATATATAATATATAATTACTACTTGAAGTAGTATTTATTTATTGCAGTTTGAAGCCAAGGTTTTGCATTCTGAAAATAATGAAACTTGCAAAGAAGATCCTTCCAAATAAAGAGCAGAACCTTGTAGCAATTTTTAATACTGAATTGAACAATGTTGCTTAAGAATAATAATTAATGATATTAATAAATAAATAAATAATAATTAAAGTTATTATAGATATTTTTTATAATAATAACGCAAATTAATATAAAATAACATGGACATGGAGATAAGAACAGATATACTACATGAATAATTATATAAATTAAATAATAATATATAAATAATATAATAAATAATAATTTATATTGAATCGGTAATATTATATAATGTGTATGAATAATGTATATTAATTAATGTGAATAATGAATAATTAATTATAATTTAATAATAAATAATAAAATAATAATAATAATAATTTAATAATAATATTAATAATAATAATAATAATAATTAATATATAATAGATAATAATAATAATACACTAATATATAATAATAATAATAATAATAATAATAATTGTAATAACATCTTCAATATTTTGATTTTAAAACAATAAAAATTTCATAATACATATATTAATATAAATCTTGCATTTTGTTAAGAGGTTAACATTCCTCTAATATCTTCTCCTTTATATATTATGGGTAGTGCTTATTTGCAATCACTGCGTGTGTGTTCTTTTGAGCTTGTTGAGGTAGATTAGGTTTTGGTATATTTCACAATGGGGGATAATGAAACTGTAAATCAGGGTGAAATGAATAGGGATGGTGAAACAGCTGAACCGGTAGTAGTGGAACCACAAGGTGATGAATTGAGTCAAGCAACAGGGGGATTTATAGAGTCCACCCCAGTGAACATAGAACCATTAGAAAACATAGAATTGAATCAATTACCACTAACACCTGAACACCCCACATTGTACAATCCAAATTTGGTTGGAGCTTTAGTACCACCGCCACTTAAGTTTTCGGTAGATTCCGGGGTGGGAGTTTGAAGAGTTCTTACATGAGTTTGAGGTTTATTGCTCACACACATATTCAAGGGTACCAGAGACATGGAGTAGGGTGTTAGGGAATTATTTAGAGGGTGATATTTTAGAAGCATTTATCAACATTGAAGGAGGTAGAATACCATACACGAGGGTGAAAGAAAAACTACGAGGAATCATAAAACAATTAACAACAAGTACAGATGTTCTTCTAACAAGATTTTGGGCTACAGGAAGGAATAAGAACGAGTCCATCATAAATTACTCAATGAGATTGGATAAACTTGCAGCCTTAGCTGGAATGTGGACAGTGAACAAATATTGTACGGACAAATGAAAAAACTTAAAATCATGGACGGATTGAGTAGTGACGCAGCCGCAAAAGTGAAATTTGCCACATTGTCAGAACCTAATATGAGTGTCAACAGGGTAGTAGAAATAGCACATAATGTGGAAAAGTGCTTCCAAACCGATCAGCTTCCTGAGGGAAAAGAAAAGAAAACAACTAAGACCACCAATAAGAAGGAAATACAGGTTACTGAAGCTAAAACTAAAGAAGATCAACTCTTAAAGTGCAACTTTTGTAAACGCGAAGGACACCTTGAAGAGAGGTGTTACAAAAAGAATAATTGTTGTTTTTGTTGTGGCAAAAAGGGACACAGAATCCAAGAGTGTAGAAATCGGAAATCACGTCAAGAAAGTAATAACAACCAGCAATCAAGACAAGAGGGCACTACAACCGTCACTAATAGTGATGCAAGACAGGCTAGAACGTTAAACTGCCCTTACTGTGATCAAAACCACCTCATGAAAGATTGTGTTCAGTTCAAGGATGCCTTAAAGGAAAAGAGAACTTCGGAAAACGAGTAACACCCCTGAATGTGCAAGGAATTGAGGGTGTACAAACAAAAAACCTTGCAGTAGCAAGCCGGGATGAAAGAATTTATGTAACATTAGAAACAAGAAGAGGACCTGTCCGAGCTTTAGTCGATACAGGAGCTGAGGTAAATCTCATGTCCTTAGACATCGCTAAAAAATTTGGATTGAAATTGATAGAACAACAAGGAATTCATTTAATAGGAGTACATGGGGATTGTGAACCAACTTGCGGTGAAGCATACTTTTCTTTTTATTTGGGAGGGTATCTGGTTAAAGATGAACGATTTATAATAAGTAACAAAATGAAACATGATGTTATATTGGGAATAGGGTTTATAAAGACTCATTGTTTAACTATAGATTTGCGGGAAAATAAGTTAACATGTCATTTCGAAAGTCAGGAAGTATTCCTTTGTAACTTGAGTAGGAATTGTGTGCCATTAGATAATGTGGAATTAAAACTGGACAAAAATGTAACAATTAGACCTGGATGTGTTAGTATAGTGGAATTGACTTGGCCAGAGGATATTAAGAAACCGTATTTATATAGTACCGAAAGAAAAAATTATGATTTAGATCAAAAGGGGTTGTTAGTTTCAAATACCGTTAATAAAGGTCCAAAAGCGATAGTAAGTATTATTAATTTGAGTGATGAAACTGCTCATATACAATCAGGATCCGTTATAGCTAAAGCAGTTGAATTAATCGAAAGAGGGAATAACTTAGTAGAGATCAGAGATATAAATGAATTTGAAACGGATCATTCTAATAACCAGGAAGTATCTTTAGAAGAAAGGTTCCAGTTAAATCAAACTGACTTGACCCAGGAACAAAAAGAAAAAGTTAAGGAAGTTTTAACTCAGTTTAAAGATATTATTAGTAAAGATGAAAATGATGTGGGTTACACCGATAAAGTGGCCCACCACATACAATTAACCGATGACAAGCCTATCAAACAAAAAGTACGTCGGTTCAACCCAAAAATCCAAGCCATGGTTGATGAGGAATTGGCTGGGTTGGAAGAGCAAAAGATAATACAACCATCGAAGAGTCCGTGGAGTAGTCCATTAGTGCCAGTAATTAAGAAGAATGGAAAATACGAGGTCTTGTATAGATTACGAAGCACTTAATCAAAAAAACTGTAAAAAATAGTGTTTTTTTCCCATTTTTACAGTTGCAGCTGACTTATATTTACAAACCTAAAAGGATCAGTGTATTGTTTACTTTTAGATATGGGACCAAGGTTACATAACGTGCCATGGAATGAAGAATCAAGACCGTAAGCTGCCTTTTCAACTTGCACTAAAACATTAGAGTTCTGTACGTTTTACCCTTTGTCTCAGCAATTCTCCAGCTACATTTCAGCGTCTGGTGAATTTAATGTTAAAGGGGTTCGATTGGACTCAAGTGATTGCTTATTTAGATGATATCTTGGTATTGGGTCGTGATTTTGAAGACCATCTGAAGAACTTGACTAACGTATTGACTAGATTACGGGAATATAATTTGAAAATCAAGCCCGAGAAATGCAATATTTTTAAAAGAGCCATCAAGTTTTTGGGTCAGGAAGTAAGTTCGAAAGGATTATTACCGTTAAAAGAATACATCACAGCAATTCAACAAGCGACAGTGCCAAAAACCGTTAAACGACTGCAAAGCTTCCTTGGAAGCGTTAACTATTATCGAAGGCATATCCCGAATGCCGCTCAATTAATGAAACCACTGTCAAGATTAACATCTGGCAAGAGCATAAAGTGGACTACAGAATGTCAGTATAGCTTCGACCGACTAAAAGAGGCAATGACTGAAACACCCATATTGTCATTCCCAGATTACGAAAGCATAGAGCCACTGGAATTATTTGTTGATGCTTCGGGAATGGGTGCAGGCGCTTGCCTGAAACAACAACAGGATGGAATTAGTAAAGTAATAGCATATGCTTCAATGTGCTTTAGCGGAGCACAACTGAATTATAGTACCCTGGAAAAAGAATTAGCCGCATTAAGATGGAGAGTAAAGACGTTTAGAGTGTTTTTGAGGTGCCGAAAATTTATCATATGGTCAGATCATCAACCTTTGACCTACTTACACAATATGGCCGGAGTAAATTCTAGAATCGCTAGAACTCTGACCGATTTGGCAGAGTACGATTTTGAGATCAGGTATATCCCTGGAAAGTTTAATTGTATTAGCGACTTTTTGTCAAGATGTGTAATGAGTGAATCCATGGAAGCTGTAGCTTCGGAAATGGAACAAGATACTATACCTATAGGATTTAGAGTAAAAAACATCCCTGGAGGAGGAAATTCAATATTCCAGGCGATAGCCTTATATCTGTTTGGTAGCATGGAAACCCATAAGTTGGTTCGAGAAAAAGCAGTTAATAGAGTGCAAAGTGACATTAAAGAATTTGGATTGGTGGATAGTAAAACACAAAGACAACAACTAAAGAGAATGAGTAATGTAGGTACTCTAGTGACCGCTGAAATTATAGAAGCATGTGCCAGAGAAAATAAGATCGCTATAGGTATATCATGGAAGAGACCTTAAGATTCAGTATAATGCAAACAATAAAGAAGAACTGCCAATCTGTCATTTACATTGTGTGGATGGAATCCATTTCAACCTGCTTGAGACAGAAAAGAAAAGTTCAAAATATGGATGTTTTTGAAGAATTTGACGTAGTATATGATTTAATTGATATAAATGAGGAAATAGTTAAACCCCACGAAGTTGTGCTGTTCGAACTTTCAGAGGGAATAGAAGATGAGCTAGAGGAGAGGTTAGGAAACCAGGAGGAAGAAGTAAGGAGTGAATCGGAAGATACGCAGAGTAAGAGTGAGGAAGAAGAGCAGAGCAATTCGGAAGGGGATGAACAAAACTTAACTGAACTTGAATTACCAGCATTAAATGAAACACTTATATATTGCTATGATGAAGGTAGGTTACAAGAACAAGTGAAACGAAGGCAAAAAGATGATCGGCAATTGAAAAAACTTTTAGAGGTGTTAAATCAAGAACAAAATGATTCAGAAAGAATGAAACAAGTGAAACAAGATTTTGTGCTTCGACCGTTTAGTAGACATTTGCATGAAATAGTGTGTCAGGATGGTTGCCTAATAAAATTGACTGAACAGCGACAAGTTCCAATAATTGCCTATCATGACATGATTAATTTGAGTAAAGACGTTCATAAAAAATATTTTCATTTAGGACGAGATAAATTACTACAGAAGATCAGCGCATTAGCATTGGCATCCGAAGTAATCACATTTGAAGTATATAGTAAATGTATTAAATGTCAGGTGCCTAAGGCATACCAGCAATAAGGAATATCTAAACACATTTGGAAAGTAAAAGCAAAACCTAGAACAGGCATTTTTACCATTATCCTCGACGTACAAATCTTTTTCAAAACGGCGAGAGCCCGGAAAATAAATATGATTAAATATCTACCGTTTTGTATTCGAAGTGGTTAATGGCTATGCCCTTACCGGATAAGAAAGCTGAAACGGTTTTGACTAATTTTCGAGTTATGCTGGCTACTTTCTTAAAAAACCCAAAAGAGATACAAACAGATAATGGATCAGAATTCAGGAATCAGTTAATGGATGGGTTTTTATCTGGGAAGGATATACATCATAGGTTAACCGCTGCAAACGTACCATCAACGAACGGGATTGTAGAACGAGTGAATAGAACTATACTAAACATGCTTAGGATGTTAGATGACGTAGGTACTTGGGATTGTAAGTTGGGTGATATAGTTAGTACGTACAATCATAGTTTCCATAGGGAATTACAACAAACACCAGCTAGCTTATTTTTAGACCGTAAAAAAGGTTGAGTCAGAAAAATTAACATGGAAAGAAAAAGATCCAAACTATGAGCCATTTCGATTGAATGAGTTAGTTTTAAAAAAGAACATATATAAAGGGCATGCAGTTGCTAATAAATTGGCAAAGAAATTTCATGGACCGTTTGTAATAGTAAAGGTTTATGGGAATGAAGTCTTATATGACATTCAACATAAATATAGAAAAACTTTATTGTATAGAGTGCATCAAACTCATTTAAAAAGGTTTTATGAAAGTACAAAAGAATTAGAAGGATTAGGTAGTAAAAAATCAAGTAGTGAAAATTTAGGTAGTGAATTAGAAAAAGAAAGCGTTAAGTCAGAGTATAGTTTTGAGGGCTTTGACCCATTAGATTTTAGGAATGTTCCAAAAGATTTTGAAGGATTTACAGACGAGACAGTAAAAAACTCATTTGCGTTAAATTGGAAAAAGTTAGAGCGGTTTTCAATACCATTAGGATCAGGAACGGGTAGTAGGAAAACACAATTTAGAGATACAGGAGTACAAGTTGATATTGACGAAGTATGGGGACGAAATTTATTTGAGTCATATGTTGGATCTCCTACGGAGAATACAATAGATATGTCGGATGATACAATTTACTATGACACCGTTAATATGGAGTCATGGATTCTGGAAGAACTTGAGAGAGATTAAAAAAGTAGTTAATTATGAAATAAATATAGTTACCTCAGTTATCGTATAAAGATTGCTTTGGTAACTGGAAAATATATAAGAATAAAAATTTGATCATAATAGTAATCAGAAAGATAATTGTTTGAAGTTCATAAAGTTACTGTGACAATCGAATAAAGATTGTTTGAGTAACAAAATAAAAGAAAATAGATCACCTTGGTGATCAAAGGTTGTTTAAAAGAAAAAGAATTTTTGAAATAGTTGACTTAGTAATCTAAAAAATTGATTGCTTTGACAGCAAAACATGAAAAATATGAAATAATCCAATCCTGATCTCAGAAATGAAGTCAGGATGGTTAAAAATAATTGCTTTGTGTTCAGTAAGATAGATAAATTAATAAAAGAAATTTAAAAATTGTCATAGTGATTAGGAGACTGGTCACCATGGAAAACATGAAAATAAGTAAATGTGCCTTACGAAATACGTTGCCTTAATGATCAATGAGAGATCGTTTGGCAACGAGCACAAAATGAGATATGTATTTAAATAGTTAAAATAATATGTGTTTATATTGCAGAATGAGTACCAGCAGAAGGACTAGACGTCATAAAGACAAATATGATGAGAGAGTTGTGATCATCGGTGACAGTAGGGTACGAGCTCTAGCCGATTACCCGGAAGAGATGCCCTACAAGGATGTAAAATTCTATTACAAGAATGGTTTAAAAATCATGGAGATGATACAACTAACTGAGGCAATTTTGGAGAGAAATAGGAAACGAGAAACTGACTTGATCCATTTGATAATTTTAGTAGGATTACAGTGTGATTTTACTCAACTTGAATACTTTCGACATACTAACAGCAAAATCATGGTTTCGAATACGTCTGGAAATGGAAAAACTAGTTGTCACTCTGTGTAGATACATCATGAAATGGGGAAAGGATTACCCATTTTGCAAGGTAATATGTACTGTGCCTTATATGCCAACTTTGATCGTTATAATCGACAGAGACTTCGTAATGATTTGGATAGAAAAACAGTTGACCGACAATATTCATCAAGAGCTAGTCGTCAGTACTTGAGAGAATTCATCAATAATGTAAATGAGTTTTATGATCACTGGATTGAGTATCTTTGTCCGAAACCACTTGCATTAGCCAGAATGGGTCAGTATACATGGGTTAGAAGTAAACCAAGACGTAGAGGGATCAGGATTAGAACAAATGCACGAGAAGATACTGAACCTTACCCAGGACAAACTGTTGACGGATTGTATATGAAAAGGAAAGCCATTAAACATTTCTGGAAACTATTCAAGGAAGGAATTCGACAATACAAGAGACACGCTAAAAAAGGTTACCAATGGCAAGAGAATCATCGACAAATGACTCTCTGGACTATAAAGTTAAGAACTCCAGAACCTAGTGTAAATCCATACGATTCCCGAAATTGGATAGAGATTCGGAGTGGATGGCTGGAAAGAGACTTTTTACCCGAAAATGACCAAATGAAGAAACTGAGACTGAATCGTATTACCATAGAGAAAAGAGACGAATTACGAGTAACCAGAAGGAGAGTATGGTACAGGGATATCAAAATAGAATATACATCAGATGATAGTGAGGATGTGGAGGAGGTCGTAGAAGAAGACGTTTAAGCACGCCACCCTAGAAGACCCTCGTAGGATCTTTTTGAAGAAAGGTGTGATAGGGCCCTGGAAATACCTGAAAACAAGGTCTGTGAAATGTGGATATGAGGTAAGGAATCAAACTTTGTCATTTGAAAATGTAAAAAATAATGTAGACCTAGTGCTAGAATATCAATAATAATACTGCTAGAATAAATAAAGTAAATTAGGGTCTGAAGATAGAGTAAACATACAGTCATTTTTAAAAAGTTCAAACTTAGGGCCTAGGTAAAGTATGTAAAGGCAAAAATATTAAATAATATTGCTTATGTAGATTAAGGTGGAATGGTCTGAAGCAGTAAAAATATATAATAATTGTAAATAAAAATAGAGATAGAGAGTTATAAAATTGAAAAAAGCATATATTATATATATATATAATATATATAATATATAAATATATATTATATATTATAATATATATATATATATTACTATATATATATTGGTTGTGTGGTGTGTGTGTGTGTGTTAACCTGACCATGTACCTATGTTGCCGCCAAGAATTGTATATGAAATTGACAGGAGCCGAATTTAAAGTAAAGAAAGACAGAAAAAAGGCGATTGAAAAGATTGAAGTTTAAGAACGGAAAATGTTGGTAGCGAAATGTATTAATCACTATATTTTATTTTAAGAAACGAATATTAGCATGGAAAAAGGAAAAAGGGAATTTTAAAAGAAATTCCCACAAGCTGACAAGATGGCTGTGACGTCATGAAAACGAATAAAAATGGCGCCAGCAGAGTCGTGGAGACTCCACTTGTTGACAAACTCTTGTACTGATAGGTTTGTTGGATGCATGCAAAGCTTCTGTGTTCAAACTTAGGAATTTTTGAAACTTTGTTATTTGTTTATATTTTTCATTTTTGTATTTAAAATTGTAAATAAAAACTTAGTTTAGAATAGGAAAGTTTATAACGATTTCGACTTTGGGATAAAATACTTTAGGTAATATAAGTTGGTTGAATATTTTGATAAGTTAACATTATATATGGCTTGACCATATATAAGTTTGAAATTATTGTGCCATAGCCAAAGTTTATTTGCATTAGCATCTTAGATTTTTGTTATATCATTAAATGAAAGAGCCTTAGCCTATAAATTATAAGAATAATTTGGACAGCAACTACGAGGACAACATTAAATGAGCATTAGCCTATATTCATATATGATAGGAATATTTTAGAGTTTGCATATTAAATTGACACTTGGAAGCAAAGTGTGTTATCAAATTGATAACTTAAATTATTTTATAGTTTAACTTGTTAGGTTTGTCAGTGGATTATACGTATTGATTTTAATTCAGCATTTTTATTTGATAGATTTTAGTTAAGAGTTTGTTTATTTATCAACAGCCGTACCTATGAAAAAGTTACTTAACGGTGGTTGGTAGGTTCTGTATATATTATTTTTGATAAAAGTTTGTTCAGTATTAATAAATTGAAATATCGATTGTGTATAATATTTGAGTTTGCATTGGAATTAAAAGAAATCGATATAGCTTATATTTTTGAAGACTTAGGATTTTAAAGCCACTTAGAACATAGCTTATATTTTTGAAGACTTAGTATTTTGTAACAACGTGAAGTAATAGCTTATTTTTGAAAACTTAGTATTTTGTAACAACGTGAAGCATAGCTTATTTTTGAAAACTTAATATTTTGTAACAACGTGGAACATAGCCTATTTTAAAGGCTTAATATTTTGTAACAGTTTGAATAAAGTTATTTTAGAGCTTAATATTTTTGAAGCAGATTTGAATATAGCTTATTTTGAAGCTTGATTATTTTACAAATTATTGGATATTTATTTGATCTGAGCAAGTTAATTTGTTATCGGTTAATGATTTGATAAAGTTGTATAAAGATATATTTTAATTAAAACATTTTAATTGAAGTTGGAGAGTGTATATAATAAATAAATATTAAAAGAGTTTTTATTTCATTTTAGTAAACTTTTATTTGAATTTGAAGGTCGTTTGAAGTATAGCAGAAGTTATTAAGTTTAATGAGGTTACTTTTTGGAGATTACGTAAATTGTTATGATACAGTTCAACTAATCCAACAGATAATTACATAGAAAAGTATACATCGTTGTTGATGTGCAGTATTGGTTATCGACTTGGATTTATTTCAGATTTAGTTATTTTTACAATAGTTTGGATTCAGCTTTGGACTTAGATACTGATGACAGGATTCGACCCTAGTTGGCATTTATCATTGTTCGACTTTGGAGAGTGGATTATACTTAGTTACATTTGAACATTTTGACAGTACGATTTACTTTGAGACTGTACTTAGTTACATTTGAACATTTTGACAGTCCGATTTATTTTGAAATTATATTTAGTTACACTTGAGACTTTTGACTGTCCGATTTAATTGGACTTTATATTTAGTTGACCTCAGGTGTTTTTGCAGTTCGATTTAATTGGACTTTATATTTAGTTAACCTCAGGTGTTTTGACAGTTCGATTTATTTGGACTTTATATTTAGTTAACAATAAGCACTTTGACCGTTAGAATTATTTGGACTTTACATTTAGTTGACTTCAAGCATTTTTGACATTTGGATTTATTTTCGACTTCATTGTTATTTGAGATTGACAGTTTTGACAGTTGGAATTATTTTGGAATTTCAGATTTGGTTTAACTTTTGAACTTAGAGTTTTTTCGGAATAGATAACTTTTGGGTCTCAGATTTATTTTGTGGATTGACTTTAGATTTCTGGAATTAATAGTTGTTAAACCTTACGTTTATCTTAACCTGGATTTATTTTAGATACTGATAGATTGGACTTTAGATTTAATTTGACATCGATAGTTTCAACTTAGATTTATTTTGACATTGATTGGATATGGACTTAGTTTAATTTGAGATCGATATTTTTAGTTTTGCTAAAAGTTGATGATTATTAGTTTTCAACTTGATTTATTTGGATCTTGATTTTTGGGACTCAGAGTTATTTTAACGATTGATCATTTTGAGAGTAACTTGCATAGTAACAACTGATCATTGTTGTATTTGAGTCTGATACGGTTTATAATTTATGATTCAGGTTTACGGTTGATGACTTTAATTTTATAGGTAGTTCAATCGTTTTGGATTTGAATTATTTTACGAGATTTTATTTATTTTTAATTGAAGTGAACTTATAATTTGATTGGATATAAGAGCTGACATCATACTGAGGTATTAGATTGTTTTCATTTTGAAATACTTCTGTTGATTTTGATACCTGAAAATGACTAAGATAATACTACCATACTAGATACTGGGATATAAACACTGAATAAACATTGAATTGATTTATTGATTAGGAAGTTAAAAGCAAGTAAGACACTTGTAAACACATAAGGGATTTTTATTAAATTAAAAAACAAGAATAAAAGCATAAGAGGACAGTTTGACACAACGCACTGTAACAGTTGGTATAAGAAAGCCACTATAAATTAAAGCGAGGAGTATTGACTATTGGAAAACCTCAACAAAAGTTTATACCTAGGTGGAGCAGTTCAGTGGCCATATAGCTGCCCTACTATATCGGTATCGGTTAAAATGGTCGATACTTAGCCGATACTTCTTACTTTTTGGGTGAAAAATTATGAGAAACTTCTAGATTCAATAATAAATCTAGTTCGATATAGATAGCTAGTACCAAGTTATTTTTTTTTCCTCGATTTCCTTTTTAACTTAGATTTTTAGAGTTTCTCCAACTTGGTCTTTAGCGTAAAATTTACTATTTGGACAAGCCATTATTATAAATTATTACAGATTTACTACTTTTTTAGTGATTCAATATATCTTTTTTTTTTTGAGTACGCAATTTCGTGAGAGCGTTGTGAGTGCGTGAGTGTTTTTAAACTTTTTTGGGATTATTTCTTATTTTAGATATTTTGCTGTAAATAGGGGGTTTTATCGTTTTAAAATTTAGGTTTAGGCGTGCCAAATAAATTTCCTTATGGAAACCGAATTACTTTATTGTTTGTCTTTTTTTTTTTTATTTTTTTTTGATTGTGTGTGCGTGTATGATAGCAAATTTGCACAGGGGCTTTCTTTTGACTTTACAACATCAATGGCTTGCACTCTAACCGCATCCATGGAATACTACCTCTCTAACTTAAACCTAATTTTATGTTCTTGTCTGAGGCCCAGATGGCTAAGAATTCATCCTTCAACTCGTTAAATATATTCCAATATAACTTTTTAATAATTTCCGTTTGAAGGGTGGAGTATGTGCCTAATGTAAAAATATAAACATTTCCTATAACACATCTCGAAATCTTGAATTCTCTAACTTCGATGTTTCAGTGACTTAAATCTTTCTTTTTCTTCTACTACAAGATTCTTATGCTTCTGCTACTGTATCTCCTAACAGGACAGATTTTCGCGCCTATTTTTGATTACCTTACTGCTTCTCCACGAGACTGTTATATCTGCTTCAATCCAAATACTGAGGTCCACTACTTAGGGGATTTCAATGTAACACAAAACTGAATTGTTGGGTTCCCCTCATAATGAGTAAGTTGGAGGAAAAAAAAAAAAAAAAAAAAAAAAAGGGCGAATCATTCAGTATTCTCAAACATTTGTAGCAACTGATTAAATAACCCACACACATTCGGCGATCGTTCCAACCGATTCTTTGAACACACTTGACCTATGTTTTCACCACTAGTCCTTCTCTCATATAAATACACCACCTTTCTCCTTATTGGTAAATCTGACTACAACCTATATCACTTAATTTTAATACCTTTCTCTCAAACATCTCCATCCTGCCCTATGCTGTTTTCCTGGCACTTTGATCGGGCCCGTTGGGGGGCATTGCGTGCTTCTACGCTAAATATAATTGAAGTGACTGCTTGACTCTTAAGACGCTTCAGATTCTGCAGATAAAGTGGGAACTGTAATTGGTAATGGGATGAGCAGGTTCATTCCTTCTAGGACTAAATCTTTTTCTCCTCAAATCCATGGTTCGATCGTGCTTGTTCTCTGGCCCATTCAGGCTAGAGAAATGCTTATCGGGTGTGGAAAAATGCTCGTTCTCCTATCACTCTTGCCATTTCATTCAGCTTAGAAATCGTTGCAGGAATACTCTTCCTCACGAGCAAAAGCGGACTTTCATTAAACGAAAATTCGCTGACCTCCTTTTGGTTCTCCTACGGACAAATCTCTCTGGCCTCTTGCCAAAAACATCTTCTAACAACTTCTGTAAATCTTCCTTTCGCTCCTCTTATTCGCTCTGATGATTCTGTTGTTAAATTACTCCAACTGAAAAGCCCAATCTCTCTTTTTTTCTCTATTTTCTTCTAATTTCACCCTAGACGATTCTGTTCTACCCTTTACCTCCTCCTCCTCCTCTCATGTGTCCTATGCCTTTACCTGTCATTTAATTTGATTGGGTGCATGAGCCCCTGAAATCTAATGAACGTTAGGAGGCGGGTGGCCCAGATGCATTTCCTCTCGCGAGTTTTAGAAGTGTTGCTTCGTAGCTGACCCCACCCTTCGTAACTATATTCTCTATGCATCAATACTAGCACTTTTCCTCAGTGTTTGGAAGCGCGTATATGTCCAACCTATCCCTAAAAAAATGATGCTGCTCTGATCCTTATAACTATCGCCCTGATAGCTCTCACTTGTATTCCTTCTAAGATCTTTGAAACCCTTCTCAACTCTCACCTCTTAGATTATCTGGAATCTCTTTCCCTTCTTTTGATTACCATTGCGGCTTTCGGGCTCGAGATCTACTGGCATAATTACTTTCCGATTTTTAACAGATTTTTATGGTTTTTTCGCCCTTTAGGAACTACGGAAGACTTGTGTTGCTTGGACATATCCAAAGCATTTGACCGGGTATGGACCGAGTCACATGCTCTCCAAGCTCCCCCCTTTGGGTTTCCTTCTTCCCTCTTTGCTTACTTTATGTCTAGTCTTTCATTTCAATCGCTCAAGGTTCGGCTAGTTGTTGATTGGGGCGACTTCTTCTTTTCTGTCAATAGTGGTGTTCCTCAGGCGTTTCTGTTTTATCTCCTACTTTATTCCTGCTTTTCATCAATGTATCTTCTTACCTGCACATCTAACTCTATCCACTCATATGTCGGATGACTTGACCCTTTCATTCTTCAACTCATAATCAATTCTGCTCCCTCTTTACTTCTAGGAATTGCCTCTCTTCTAATCTTTCCGATTCATTCTTGCTGATCTGGAATAGAATTTCAGGGTGGGTCTCGTCCAAGCTTGTGAAATTTCAATTCTTTAAAAAACCCAACTTTCTACAAAATCTCTTCTCTCTAAGACATTTTAACTTTTCTATCTCTTTCGACGGTTCTCTTCGTCTCTCCTGTTGACAAATATAAACATTCTTGCCTTAACATACACAAAAAAAATGTCTTTGGAAACCTCACGTCACAACTGTGCTAGGGTGGCCTCAAAGAAACATGGGAGTTCTGTTAGAGTGCGAGACTTTTTTTCCTCCTTCTCAGTTACTCCACCTAATACAAGGGTCTCGTCCGCCCTTGTTATGGAGTTATGCTCTCATATCTGTGGGGGCGGGGGCTCTGGTTTCATCCGGCTTTTTGAATAGTGTTGAGTTCAAAGGCAAAAAAGACTTATAAACTGTCCTGTACTTTCCAGTTCACTTGGACCCTTCTATCTTGACTGCGCGATGTTGGTGCTTTTATCCCTTTCTATAGGTACTGTAGACGGCAAGTGCTCGAGGGAAACTATCCACTCGCGACCACCACCTTTACGACGCCCTCGTGCACAAGGGGGTGCTGGTCGGCACATGAGTTTTGTGTTGATGTTAGTAACTCCAGACTGGTTCGCTGCGGTGCTTCTTTCTTTCCTGCCACCTCTGTTCTGTGGAATTCTCTTCCATCATCTGTGTTTCCTACCCATTCAATTTAATCTCCCTCCACTTTAAGCCTGCGTCTGTGTCATCTGGCGTAATTTGCGTTAAGATGGAATTTTTGAGGCGTTAACACACACTCCTTGAAATAGGGTTTCTGGCCCGTGAGGCGGCGGTGACAACATGTAAAAAAATTAAATTCCTATAAGCTAGCTGAAACCCCACAAGAATGGCATCTCTCCGACGGTTGAAACCACTTCTAGAATCATTTAAAATGGCATAACTGAGGAGCTTGCTCGCTTGACAAAAAAAAAAGAGACAGAGAAGTGGAAGCCGCCTTATCTGCAACCCCTGGTAACAGCACTGATAGTGATGATTAGGGTTGGGAAAGGAAAAAAACAAGCTCATTTTTTTCAAAAAAAAAACGTTTTTTTCATGAAAAAAAACACAACCTCTGAAAAAAACCAGCACAAATGTTTTTTTCATTTTTTTTCAATTAAGTTGTGAATTTACATGTGTACAATATATATTATAAATTTTAGCAAATATGCTCTAATTTGGAATTTTTGGTTCCAATTCCTACAAGGTGGAAACACCCTGAGTTTGTGTTCAAAATTTTTATGGTTTTCCATATTTTTATTTTATATTCTGAATTTAGTATTCATAATTTCGTTATTAGTGGCTTTATTAATGTTTTCTTTACTCTGTTTCAGCTTTCCAGTAACATTTTTACATAATTATTTAATCAGAATTTTAGAAAAGCCACGTGCAGAAAGGCGTGTGACTGTACTTTTTAAGGAAAATTAAAAGGTTTCAAAGGCTCCTAGATGAAAATAACTTTTGCTTGCTTGTGTAGACGTTGGCAAAAACTTAGTATTTAGTGCTCATAATCATAGAACTAGGAAAATTTTGAAAATTTGCCAACTGAGAGAGATGGTATGATAGGCAGCTAAGCTTACATAGTACCTGTACTGCCCCTGCCTCCTCTCACCATTGTCATTCATCACACGATACATTCATACGACTGAGATATCAGACTTATCAGTGCATATCAAAATTAAATGTGGCGGATTACGGCTGATGAGCCAGTGATAATGAGCTTGACAGTAGTTTCACAGCACGAGTTAGTCAGTACTCACGGACTTGGGGTCTGGGGACACGTGGGACTTAAAGTGAATCTAGTGATCATTAAGTTGATATTCCAAAAGCCAAATATTTAATTCAGTCATTCACTCGTCCTCCTTCATTTACAATTTTGGTTATATTTTAATTTCAATATTTTTATTATTTCAATTGCATCCCTTAGTCACTTTTGAGTTTTTGTCATTCAGACTCATTCATATATAAATATAATATAACGTACATTAATATTTAAAAGTAAATTATATATAGATTATATGATACAATGTAAAAATACAAGTTAAAATTATATGTTAAAAGCCTAAAAACAGCAGTCTGCAGGCTACAACTTACTCTTTAAATTGTAATGAAAACAATTGATAAAATATAAGAGAAGGTAGAGTTCTGCTATTTATAAATCATAATGGAAAGTATTTGTTTAATTTCAAGTATACTTATATTTTTAAAAAATGAAAATACTCAAGTGAAATATATCATATGAGCTCTTTATATTTTTTAAAAATTACATCTTAATGAAAAAAAACGAAAAAAACTTGAAAAAACGAAAAAAACATGAAAAAAAAACATGTTTTTTTTCCTGAAAAAAACATGTTTTTTCTGAAAAACATTTAATTGAAAAAAACGGTTTTTTTCCCAACCCTAGTGACGATGGTGGTTTTCAGCAAATTAAACCTACTGAAGATGAGGATTTGAATATGTTAGACTTTTGATAAGTTTCATGCGCGAAAATTGATTGACACTCTCATTCACCTTCAAAAGGGAATCACACAGGGGGAACCTCATCGTAAAAACTGAGAGACAGTCATCAAGGAGCAAAGACAATTCAAATAATTGCATGTCTGTGAAAGAGGAGATTAGAGGCTCTACGAAAACATGAGATGCTGCATACAAAAGAGAATTTCGTGTAGTTGGCATGAAAATGGGCCAAGGTTTCATTATTATCAGTAGCTTGCAGGCAATAATAAATCAGCACCTCCATTCATCAGTCGAGAGACCGAGGCCCTATTTAGTAGTGTAGGTAGGTAGGAATGAAACACCCCAAAAGGAACATCTCTCGTCTCAAGATACTAGTGAAAAGCTTAATGTTTTTGCATCACAATTTTAGTGAATTTGAATTTGAGTTATTATTAAATGATATCTATCTTAAAGGAGTATTTTATTATGTCATTGTATGAGTAATAGCGTTTTTTATTTTTTAACTTTTCGGCTGTTTAATTGAGGTACTGGAGTGCTCTTCTTTCTTATTTTTATTCTTTATATTGTAAGCTAGTTAAAGAATCTTCTGTAAATTGTAATCATGTTAAAACATAAGCTAGTAGCTAAAACTTTGCTTAATACATTACTTGAAAATGGAAATGGAATATTTTTTAAACAAACACAAACATAAAAAGTTATTATAATTTTGCAATTATTATTCCTTAAAGGCACTATTTTAATTTATAAAATAAATTATACTTGGGCACACCAAATATGAAATATCTAAATGAGTAAGTATTGTTTGTACAGGGAATGCATCTTGAGTTGCCTAGCAGTGCACAAATGTTCTATCTATACTGTTATTTATTATATTAATTAAAGTATCGCGGTATCGGCACCTAAAAAAAATAGAAGATATGTATTCGGTATCGGTATCAGTTATCGGCCTTCTTTTCTGGTATTCGGTTGCATCCCATATATAGTATATTAGGGTATGTTGCCGAATATTCGGTAAGATTCGTATTCGCCCTAATTCCGGCCAAATTACGAAATATTCGGTATTCGGCTTTTTGCCGAACTATTCGGGCCGAATATTGAGCTTTATAAACAATAAATTACGTCACATAAGGGAAAGTAACCAATTTGAAATTATGAAATTCAAGAAACTTATTTTCAAAGAAGCTAAATATAGCCAAATTTTGTAGCAAATATGGCTGTACTTTGTCAATTGTTAAATCCTATAAGGGCCTTTGACATAATTCATATTCTAAAAACTAGAATTCATTAGTGAGAAACGGGATAATGGACCAACATTGTAGCGAGTATAAGGGACAGAGTGGCTCTGTATCAATTTCATGTTATTATTTACATGTGTGCAACTATTGCATTCACGCACGCTATATTCATGACAAAGTGTCTGTTAAAGATTTTTTTTAGATAAAAGCAATGCATATCCCTTCATTTAACCATTAAAAAAGACAGCCTACAAAGATTAAATGTCTACAGATGCAGCTGAATGTCAAACAGCATAAATTAAATCAAGACGTTTCTACACGCATGAACAGAACTTATGATATCTAAAAGATGTTTGAAACAAAAGTTCCCCTATACCATATGACGCTGCTGAAGCAATCTGAAATGTTGACTGATTTGTCAGTGGCAAAATTATGTTCCATTTACTTGAGCCATTTGACAAAATCACTAAAACAAGCATTAAACGTGAAGTAACAGTCGCCCAAGTGATCCCTTCATCTTTAGCAATAAATCTATTTTTAATAATAGCAATAAAAGCAACAACATTTCTTCGGAATAATTACACCCGTTGAAGAGCTTAAGAAATCAGTAGAAAAAAGCTTTCTAAGTTTCTATGTAATCTTTGTGTGTACTCACTTTCTTAGATCTGCGATTCAAGCTAATTTCAACATGAATCAGACGAATCAGTTAAAAAATATGGTCGTTGAGGCAGGGAAAGAAATGCATGAAAATTTAGCTCCGACTCTTCTGCTGACGATGAATCATGTAGTAGGGAAAGTGAAGCTGAAGGTTCCATTTTCACATTTTTTAATGGATTGTTTTTAAGAAATTGTGGCATCAAAATCGTCATACAGAAAAGAAATTGAGAGTTGAAAAGAAAAGTCCCATTCTTCTGACGATGGGGATTATTGTACAAAAAGTAAAAGGCTACATACGGAATTACATAAGAAATAAACAAATATCTAAGTTTGCCTACTTTGACCAGTGAAGACAATGATATCCCTTCAATTGGTGAAAAACACTGGAAATAGTTTTATGAATTTTGGAAAAAACTAGATCTCTC
>JABUQX010029462.1:30000-37500 GCA_015478945.1 Trachelipus rathkii | reverse complement strand
TATATGTTTTATTTTTTAAAAAAACGGTTATATACCATATATTCTAATATTATATATATCTGTGCTTTTTATTTTAAAAAACAACCTTTTTTTTTTTTTTAAATGTTTTATTTTAGGAAAAAAAAAATTTGAAAAAAAAATATGTAAAGAATTCACCCAAAAAATTTCAAATCTGCAATAAATTTAAGATCAGTTGAGATGAAAAAAAGTTATCATCATCATTTCAGCATTTAAAAAAAAAAAAAAAAAAAAAAAAAAAAAAAAAAAAAAAAAAAAAAAAAAAAATTAGAACTAAAAATTTTTTTATTTCTCGCATCAATGAAAAATTCACGAAGCTTGTGTAAAGATTTAATTTCAAGCCGGCCCCCTTTCAATCTATATTCGAAATAAAGCAACATTGGAATTTGAAACACAAATGAAAAGGGATAATAACAAAAACTTTTTTTCAAACAAAAAAAAAAAAAAAATTATTAAAACTTTCCTTGCAACTCTCTCTCTCTCTCATCTCATCGTCCTCTCGTCTTCTCTCTCTCTCTCTCTATATATTATATATAATTATTAATCAACTATATATATATATATGATATATAATATAAAGATAATATATATTATATATACTATATTATTATATATATAAATATAATATATATATAATATATATAAATATATATATATATATATATATAATATATTATATGATATATAAATAATTAAAAGCTATTATTTTATATTAAAATATTATTTAAAAATCTAAATACTGTATTATTTATTTAAATATTATAATATATTATATTATTTTCTATTATTTTATTATTGTTATATTTATTTATATATTATTTATTATTAGTATTTTTTTAATATATTTTATTATTATATTTATATATATATAATATATATATATATATATATATATTATTATATATATATTATTTTTAATTATATATATATATTAATTATATATTATAATATAATATGTACGCCTATTATATATATTATAGAATTATATTACTATATGTATAGTATATATATAATATATATATTATATTATATATTATATAAATTATATATATATATATATTATATTATATATATATATATATATATATTTAGTTATAGTATATATATATTATATATATATAGTATATATATTTATATTATATAATTAATATATTATAATATATATATATATATATATATATAATTATATATATTATATATATATATATTATATATATTATATATATAATATATGTGTATATTATTTATATTATTTAATATATAATATTATTTATATATTTATTATATATAATATATAATATATATATTTAATATTATATATAAATATTTTATATAATTATTATATATATTATATATTATTATATATTTATATATATATATATATTATTATTATTATATTATAATATATATAATTATATATAATATATTATATTATATATTATATATATAATATTATATATAGTATATTATCATATAAGAATAATTATATATATATATATATATATATTATATATAATATATATATATATATATATATATATATCTATATATATATATATATACTGATATTTATATATTATTAATATTATATATATATAATATATATATATATATAGTATATATATATATATATATATAGTATATATATATATATATATGTGGTGTGTGAGTTGTGTATATTAGCACCTCAATTATTACACTATTGCAAAAGTTAAAAAATTGTTATTTTGTCGTACTTAGTTGCCCAAGATTTGGTGTAAAAAGCAACAATTTTGACATACAGCTCGGAAGAAAATTGTATATAAAGCAAGCCTGCCTTGTTGAGATACAAATACTCTTATCAATCAACTCACCATTTGAACAAACACTCCACTCCCTTCTTCAGGAACAAAATCAACAAAACTATCGAATTACAAGAAACTCAACTCTTCAGAACAGGGAGGTACTCCAGACTAAGTTACAAGAACTGCCGAATCTTCGACAGACACTAAATTCAAGAAAGGAAGATTCTGACCCGGAAGTTGATGTAGAGTCAGGTGAAGACTCCAAGACGGTTCCTTGAAGTCTTAAGCGAAGAAAGAGTATCCTCAACAAAAGGGTAACTTTTTTACTCGTTTTGTAGAATAAACATCATTATTTTTTTGGATTTTTTAAATCCTTCATCTAACATTATATAAGTGGCTTCTGCGGGACTATATATATAAAAATGAAAAAAAAAGGCATATATATATTATATATATATCATATATAATATATATATATTTATATAGTATAATATATATATATATATATATATTATATTTAATATAAAAATAAAATATTTAATAATATATATATATATATATATATTATAATATATATCATATAATATATAATATATATATTATATAATATATTATATATATATATATATATACTATATAATATATATATATTATATATATTATAAATATATTATATTTATAATATATAAATTATCATATAGTTATATATATATAGTATATATATATATTATAGTATATATATATATATATACTATATACTAATATATATATATATATATATATAATATATTATATATATATCAATAATATATAATATATTATATATATATATTCCTCTGGGTGGTCCACCAATTTCCCAATAAGATTATGAGGAATTTTTGGAGCAAATAAAATATAAGGCCGACATGTCCTTAAACAAGATGATTACTTCGGGAAAATATGTAATAGGTGTTCGCTTCTGACCTTACCAATGTTTTACATGTAAGATTGAGCATAGCGGTTAATTCTTTGATCAGAAGGTTGTATACGAAACGGATAAAACTATGTAAGATTTAGCGTCGCAGTTTGAAAAGAGAGTGGAGAGAGTTAGTGAGAGCAGGAGAGTTAATAAGAGTTAGTGAGAGTAGGAGAGTTAATAAGAGTTAAAGCAGGGAAGATTTTGGAAGAGTTAGTGAGGAGTAGGAGAGTTAATGAGAGTTAGTGAGAGCAGGAGAGTTAATAAGAGTTAGTGAGAGTAGGAGAGTTAATAAGAGTTAGTGAGAGCAGGAGAGTTAATAAGAGTTAGTGAGAGTAGGAGAGTTAATAAGAGTTAGTGAGAGTAGGAGAGTTAATAAGAGTTAGTGAGAGTAGGAGAGTTAATAAGAGTTAGAGCAGGGAAGATTTTGGAGAGTTTCAGTGAGAGTAGGAGAGTTAATAAGACATAAAGAAGGAGGAGAGAGTTAATAAGGTTAGTGAGCGTAGGAGAGTAAAGAGAGTTAGTGAGCGCCAGGTAAGTTAATAAGAGTTAATAAGAACAGGAGAGTTAATAAGAGTTAGTGAGAGCAGGAATGTTAATAAGAGTTAGTGAGAGTAGGAGAGTTAATAAGATAAAACTCCTCAACTCCACCTTTTTTAAGAAGAGTAGTATGAGTAGAACCAGCCGAGCGAACGATACCTGGTAAGTATTTTTCACTATATTTTACTCTAATATTTTTCCATTTCTATATGGATTTAGAGTGGTTGGGCCAGATATTCGTTTTGGTGTATGATTCTTCATGGTTCGTTGGAAAATAAAGAGCAAGCAACTGGGGTATTTGGAAGAAATTCCGAAGGTACCTCAGAAAACCCAAACCTCTTAGAAGCTTACACAGAAAGAGAAGTAATGTAATCATCCAATTAGGATCACGAGGAAAAGAAACACCAAAAATGTTAAGTACAAAAGAAAGTCTGAGTCACGTGTTTTCGAAGATGATGTTATGTGTGCGTGCGTGCGTGTGTGTGTGTGTGTGTGTGTGTTGTGGTGTGTGTGTGTGTGTGTGTGTGTGTTTGTGTGTGGGGTGTGTGTGTGGGTGTTGTGTTGTGTGTGTTGTGTGTGTGTGTGGTGTGTGTGTGTGGTGTGTGTGTGTGTGTGGTGTGAGTATGTGTGTGTGTGTGGTAGATTATGTCTAGCAGGAAGATGGAGGAACTTAGTTTTTTGTGGCAATTATACAGCCTTGCTCTCAATGTACCAATTAGAAATTCTAGCAAGATCAGATGTTAGTCGCTCCTAAGCCGAATTCCTAGCGTGAGCTTTTTGGGTGTTAGAAATTACGTCTATGAAAATGAAGGGAGTAATTAAGGGTGGGGTCGCTGGCATAGGAGTGGGTAAGTGATAAAATAATAGAAAGTTCATTAATGAAAAGTAGAAAGAGAGAGTTGGGAGATAGAACAGAACCCTGAGGAACACCACCATTTATTGATTTAAAGAATGAATGATGGCAGTCTTCAAACAGATATTATCGAGCGACCGGAAAGGATATTAGAGAGAGAAAACCATAGAGAGAATTTTTAGATACCGAAAAATAAAAATTTAGAAATCAAAACTTTGTTCCAGACTCTATCAAAGGCTTGCGATATTTTCAGCGCAACAGAGAAAGATTCACCCAAATGCCGAAGAGAAAAGGACCAAAAATCAAAAAGAAGATAACAGGTAGGGCTCAATCGGTAGAGCGACAGAGTCGCATGGCAAGGACCCGAGTTTGATCCTTAGTCCGGATCCTAGGTAGAAATTACCTAGAGAAGTTCCCCTCCATGAGGTGTGAAATTTAAACTAACTATATAATATATAGTAATATAATATACAATATATATATATATTATAATATATTAAGTATATATATAATATATATATATATAATTATTATATATATATATGTATATATAATATTATATATATATACATATATATACAGTGGCGGTAACTACGATTTTTTCCTGGGGGGGGATCTTGGCACAATGCTGGTTAATTTATATATATATATAATATTTATAATAATATATATATAGTATATATATTATATATATAAATATATATATATAGTATATATATATATATATTATATATTTATATATATATATTATATACATTTATATATATATATATATATATATATATTATATATAATATATAGTATATATAGTATATAGTATATTATAATTATATATATATATATATATATATATAGTACTATATATATAATATACTATAATTACCTGTAAATCTCGTAACAAAACGTTCGAAAGCAAAACTATACAGATTGTCGCATTTATCTTATAAAACCAAAAATCGAGTTTTTCGTTTTTTTTTTTTTTTTTCGCCAACTCGTCATTTATTTCATTTACGTTCACTTGAATTTCTCGGTGAATCGATAGCAGTGCAAGACCATTCAGCCTGGTTTGTGATGTTGTATTCCTCAAGTAAGTTTTAATTCTTCTTAGGGTGGAAAAGGTTCTCTCGGGTGTTGCAGTTGATATAGGTATAGTTGCGAGGATTTGCAGCAACTTGAATATGTTGTGGCACATGACCTTATTGCAGGTAGTTAGGGCATCCATTGCAGTCTTATATGGCAGATTTTTGGTATTTTGGCATTTTCTATATAATTTGAACTCTGCTATTACATCCGAAGGAGGTTGGTCGAGGTCTGTAGCATACGTTTCTAGAAGAGCTCTCAAATCCCTTTCTTCCTCACTGGACATTGGAAGGGAAATTGATGATGGAAATAGTACTTTGACAATCTCTTTCAGAATAATATCAGTGTTATCGTAAGAATCTATGTTTCCAATTCAGATATAAAAAGTTAAAATGAACGGAATAATAAAAGTGACACCGATAGTTAATCTTCGGCTTAAAGAGATGGATGGATCTTAAGCGATTATTTTTGCTTGCCTTGGTTATTCTTGGAATATTCATGAGCAAACCCAAGTTTTTGTCCGCATAGGTGTTAGCCCCTCCTGAATAGATCTTGCGGAAGTATTGTTAGCAATCTATTGGCGGCCAAGATCTTGTAGTTCTCTCGTGCCAAGCAGTAGCCCATATTTAAGAAGATTAAGATTCGGGCTTATTTTTTTGTAAAGTGTTTTTAACCTCCAGTGGTAGTCCAAAACTCCGAACACTTCAACGTAAAGACAACGTGAAGGGAAAAGCAAAACTTGTGGTTTTAAATATAGACACCTTTTGAGAAGAGTGCTGCATCTCGAGAAGCATCTGTGCCTCTCCAGTTTTCATCACATCTAAAGAGTCTAATACAGGCATTAAAATAGTTCAAAGAAATCACTCACAGCAATGGTAATACTTTTCAATCCACGTCGTGGGCACGTGTCCCTTTTTCAAAAGTTCTTAAACTTTCGTTTAGAAATTTCTGAATTTTCCGTTATTTTTCTTTTACACAGAATGTCTTTTCTTTTTGTGATGAACCTAAAAAAAATTCATGTGCTTTTGGGCAATGAATTCAATGCAACATCGAATTCCTACGACTTCACATAAGACTTGAACAACTAAATTCAGTGGAATGGGCGGCGCAATGAGTGTAAACTGCAAGTGAATGAATCCTAGAAACGTGTGCTTTGTACTCGTTGAAGGCACCCGACATCGCTGCAGCTCCATCATATCCTTGGACCCGAAGATAAGCTGTATCAAATGCCAAATCAATCCAAAAACTTTTTAAAATTAGATCAAGCCCAGTCCCTGGGTTCCTCGTTAGATTCAACATGTAGGAACAAAAATTTGAAAAACTTCACATAAGTTTCTAGTGTAATCAGTAATAACATATTCTAGCACAAATGGAAATCTTCTGGCTCAACGGCCGGAGATATCCGAAGTTTCATCTACGAGAGCTGCAAAACATTTAGACTTGTTCACAGTGTCAACAATAACTTGCCTCAACAAAATAGCATTGCAGGCTTCTATTATGGAATTTTAAATTTTGTGGGAGCCTAAGATGATTTAATAACGCTCTCCTCTAAGAAAGTCTTGCAAGAACTGCAATCAGCCTTTTGCCTCTATATGGGAATACCGCCGTAGTATTTTCCGAAAATTTTCCCTTCATTATTCTTTGGCTCTTCTGACATAGATATTTTTACCAGAATCTCGATGTCCACGAAGAGCCAATTCTTGCCGACTCACATAGTAACACACTGGTTTCAGATTATTGGAACGAGTCCCGTTTTCTGTTTCAAAATACTTTGTGCTGTCCTTTTCCCCCTTAAATTATTCTGTTTTGAAATGCCACAGTTTCAGGCTTTCCCATCGCCTTGCTCGAAACTCTTTCAGCGAATCAGCAACACAATACTATGTGGTATTTAAACGAAGCAAGGCGGGTAAGTTTCTTTCAATCTGCTTTTTTTCCCAAATTGGAGAAAACCACTTTCCTTAACGGAAAACCTGCCAAGGTCCCCGTGAATTGACATCCAAGCCCTTTCCTCTTGAAAAACTAATACAAAATATTTGCAGTATGTGGCACTATTTTCCCAGCATCACTGCTGAATATACCTAACCAAGGAGACGCGTTTACAAGCCAATGATACTGAAAGCGAAGGTATGTAGTTCTCTTTTTCTTCATTTTCTGCTAGAGTGTACTTTTTTTTTGGTGGTGGTGTAGCTATCTCTGTTACCGGGAAAAGTAAAAATCTTCAAGTTGGTTTCCATTACGTTGTTCCTAAAACAAATTTCCGTAATTTCGCC
>JABUQX010029462.1:22500-25000 GCA_015478945.1 Trachelipus rathkii | reverse complement strand
CATTGATGAAGTCATCGAAAAGGTCAGGGGGCAGGCGGGGGATATGAAAGGAGATATCATAGATATCATGGCATACGCAGATGGTCTGGCGGTGTAGAGTGAAAGTTTCGAAAAAATTAAGAGAATTACGAGAAAAGGGACTACAAATGAACATTGAGAAAGCAGAAGTGATGATGGTGAGGAGAAAAGGGGAAGAGGGCTGGGAGATCGTGGTGAATGGAGAGAGTTTGAGGAACGTGAAAGAATTTAAATATCTGGGTGGATTATATACAGAGGACGGAGGGTGTGATGCGGAAATAGCGCATAGGATAACAAAGCTAGGAAGAGCGGCAAGGGTGTGTACCTTTTGAAGAATGACCAATATATGGGTGTGGAGGTCAAAAGAAGTATGTATGAAGGAGTGCTGGCGTCTATATTGTTATATGGTGCAGAGACAAGGAGTACAACCAAAAGACATGAATGTAGGATACAGGCAACGGAGATAAAGATTCTGAGAACAGTGGTTGGAAAGACTAAGAAAGATAGGATAAGGAATGAAAGAGTCAGAAGGGAAGTCGGAGTGACACCTTTGGTGAGGAAGATGGATGTAGCAAGAATCAGATGGTGGGGACACTTAGAAATGATGTAGGAGGACAGGTTGGTCAAGACAAGATGGGAGTGGACGCCGGACCCAAGAAGACTCAGAGGAAGACCAAAGAAAAGATGGAGGGAGTCAGCTTAGGATTGGTTGAAGAGATGTGAGCTACCTACGATAGAGGAAATACAGGAGAGAAGGATGTGGGAATATAGAGCCGAATAGAGACACCTTCTGAGTCCGCTGACAGGTCGTGGTTTCCGTGATATATATAAAACATTCCTAGGTTAGGACAATAAGACTGTAAGACAGTATATATATATATATATATATATATATATATATATATATATATATATATATATATATATATATATATATTATATATATATATATATATATATATTATATAGTATATATTATATATATATTATATATATATATATAAAAGATATTATTATCGATTTGGTAATTCTTAAAAGCTTTAAAAAGCGTCGCGTGAGGAATTTAAAAGTTATTTTGGTGTTATTTGATTCAAATAAGCAACAACTTTTTACGAAAAATTAATATCACTTTTAATTGTAGTAGATATATATTATATATATATATATATATTAATTATAAATATTAATATATATATATATATATATATATATATATAAATATATTATATATATAATAATAATATATATATATATATATATATAGGATATAATATATATATATATATATATATAATATATATATATTATATATAATTATATATATATATATAGATATATATATGTATATTATATTAATATATATTTATATATATATAGTAATATATATATTATATATATATAATATACTATATATAATTATATATATATAATATATATATATATATTATAATAATATATATATAATATATATATATATATATATATATATATATATATATATATATATATATATATATGCATTGACGAGATACCACAGTGAAGATCCTGTCGCCGTCTTGGGAAGTCCTAGGGTGTATTATTTATTTGTTATTTTTTTTACTGCGAAGAGCTTTTACTAAAAAGTATGAGAGGATGGTAGAAAGGGGGCTTTTCTTTCGATTTACGTCATGCTCTTCTATTTAACTAGCCTATTTCTGTGTATGTTACGCTCCATACCGACAATACCCCACCAATCTGTGGGATTGAAGGGAGGATAAGAAAGAATTATATATATATATATATATATATATATATATATATATATATATATATATATATATTATATATATATATATATATATATATATATATAGTTACTGTGTTCACTCTCTCGTAGGTATAATAAAACTCTTGTATTGGTTTGAATAGAATATTTTATTGAAAAACTCTTTCAATTATGTTTAACAACTTCGCACTCCTAAAGCTAAAATTTAATTACAATATTATAACTTTGTTATGTACTCTCCTGCACAAATGTAATTTTTCAATAAACAAGCTATTTTTAATAATTAATATACATAATACGGTGCAAAATGCTACAAGACATTATATTACGAGATTTTACATTATTTTGTTCAAATTAAATGATAAAATACATAAAAAAAAGAGCTTTAAAAGATAACTAGAATTTTCTTCCGATAATAATAATAATAAAATTAGAAATACATATCAAATCACAAAATATTATTTTAAATGAAAAAATTTGGAAATAAGCGCGTGGAAATGCATTTTTATAACATATTGTTGGGACAAACTTAAATACTATATAAACAACAGTTTTTTATAATGATATGATACAAAAATGCTAAAATAATAAATATTATATCATTCAGTAATACATTATATTGAAAAAACAATGAAAAAATATATTTAATACAAATTATAATAAGCGTTGATTTTACTCTTTCAGAAATCGATAAAAAGTGTTATCCCTAAACGACTG
>JABUQX010029462.1:0-5000 GCA_015478945.1 Trachelipus rathkii | reverse complement strand
AGTTTCATATTTCGTATCTTTCTCGTTCACATCTTAATCAATTGCTAGCAAGGGCGTACGGTGAAAAAAATTTAGTTTTTTTTTTTTGAAATTATATATACCGTTATATATATATATATATATATATATATATATGGTATATATATATATATATATATATATATATATATAATATATATATATATATATATATATATATATATATATATATATTATATATATATAATATGATACAACTAAAAAAAAAAATTCACTTTGGAAAATTTTGGGGGGTTCTGACCCCCAAACCCCCCCCCCCCCCTACGCCTTGATGCTAGTATCATTATAATACTAATATATGTAAAAAATAAGTAAAAAAAAAAAAAAATTATCTTCACCATGAACCGGATAAGGTGATATATAATTTATATATGGCTTTTTATCCCATCAGTATCTTTTTTCTTAAAATAGCAGGATCGTTTTTTTCGGAATGATCCTAATGGAAAGAAAATAATCATATTTTGAAAATGAAATATTAGAAATGAAAAATACCTAATATACGATACTAACGTTTTAAATATACAATTGTTCCGAAAAAAAATTATGATAAATAGCGTATTTAATAAATATTTTGCTTATAAATTTTTTTTTCACCTTCATTTGTAGTGTTTTCGAAAAGTATCCAACATTTTTTCATACAGATCATCATTTTGATATTTACGTCTGTACATGAAAGTTGCTAAATATAGATCTAGTTGTAAAGAATATCTACCAGCTTTTGGTACTCTTTGTTTCACCTATTGAAGAAATAGTAACATTAGAATATATTTGGCTGACAATATGTAATATAACACAATTTTACGTAACGGAATATATATTTACCTAAGGAAGGTTAACTAACGTAACCTAACCTAACCTAAAATTTTAATTTATGACGTACCTTAGACCAGGTGCCTTCGACGGTATTCGTATGAGCTTGCGCTTGTGGATTCACAAAGTTGATGGAATGATTTACCGTTAACTGTGTATAATTTTCCTCACTTAAATTCTTGTAACCTTTCCAACAGTCAGTAATTATATTTGTGGAAGGTTCTACATTATTTAATATAACTTCCTTTAAAGTTTCCGCGTTTCTGTTGTTCACTAAAACAAGGAAACACTTACCGGAATCTCTTTAAACGCCTCCAACGACCCAAATGCTTATCTGCGCCTAATCTACCTTCTTTGCGTATTTCCTATTTCGAGAAAACCCTGACTCATCTATTCTCAAAACTATTTTGCCTCTTCTCCGCCTATCTTTTCCACTCCTGCCTTTCACGTATTTCAAATTAAAACAAGCCCTCTAAAAAAATATACCATTCGCAATAATAGCTCCTCTTTCCCTATTCAAATGCCCTACTTCGATGTATGCCCTTAAACTTCAAATTCGCCTGAACAAATGCCATAACTAGTGCATCTAAAAACCTTTCGCCTGCCCCTACTCTAATTATAAGCCTCCCACTACAGAAAAAAACACTTTTCCGGCGTGGATGAATAAAATTTTCGCAACCATAAAAGTTCCTTACATTCTAAACAAAAATTTAGTACAACTCTTTCAAAATATACACCAGTCTTCTATTACATGTAGCACAATTTCTATTATTTAAAATTTAAACTTATTTGCTAAAACAAATGCAGAGATATCTCAAAACATCAAAATTTTTCAACAACAGTTTGGATACATATGTACAAATTCACTAAATAGTTTGTTTCCTACTCAACAATTCTTCTGTTAAAGGCTGTGAAACGTCGCACCTCATTTTTGACATCACTACTTCCATCTCCTGTAAAAGAAAAAGGAAAACAAATTGTTGTGATAATAGTATATATATATATACTATATATATATATATATATAATTACCTATCTATAATATATATATATATATTATATATATATATTACACCATCTCCCAACTTATACTATATACTATATACTATATAAAATAAATAATAACCATAAATATATAAGATATATAAATATAATATATATTAATCATTATATCATATATATATATATTATATATATATATATATATATATATATAATTATATTACTATCATAATAATACTATATATTATACTATATATAATATAATATATAATATATTATATTTACTACTATTATAATACTATCAATACTATATAATATAATATTAATAATACTAATTCTACCAACACTATTCCCTCTGAATATAAATTGGGCATCAAATCAAAATATTATACATCAAATATCAAATATCAAACTATCAATGAAGATCTATTTTTTTAATCATATATATCTATATATATACCTATATACGATATATATATACTTTATATATAAGTATATATATAATTATAATATACTATATATTATATATATATTATAATAACATAAAATTATATACTATATTATATATACTATATTAACGTATAATATATTGATGATACAAAGTCCCTTGAGCCGTTAACTATTTTTTTTATCTCAAAAACGAATTCACCAGATAATAAAAAGAATACATTAACAACTATAATTAAAATCACAGAACACAGAACTAAACGAGCGCATGCCCGAGCTTTCCGTGACCATACTCGATTCACATTTTCACAGGACTGCAAAGGACAAAGAATTGCGTCGCTTGCACTGCAATTATTAGCTACTCCATTACCATCCTTCCTTTCCTGGCCAACTTGCCGTAAAGTTTTTCAAAAAATCTTTTCCAACGATGACGTTCTGTTTTTAAGTTTTATCGATCAAGCATTCATTTAGGAGCCTTCTCGCACTTCCTCTTCAATATTGTCCATGCAATGACCTGTAGTTAGGTCGATTGCTAGTTTCTCCCTTTGACTAGAATTGAAGTATTGCGGCCTATTTTTAATAATCAACGACTCAAATTAATTTCTTCTGGCCTGTGTCTTTGTATATTATTTGACAATGACTGGCTGATTTTATATCAATAGTGTGTGTTAAAATCTATTCGCCTATTACTTATTCATTGGTCCAAATGTTGTCTTATTCGTAGTCCCAAATGTTTATGTTAATCGAACCTGATTTTAAAAGCGCTTATTCGGCTTATCTCCTATGTAATTTATTTCAACAGTATCTTGCATTTTATTTGATACAATACCGAAATTATTAACTTGATTGATATTATTAGGTCATAGAGTTGATAATTAAATATTATATATTTGATTTAACAAGTCTTTATTGTATTCGCCGCTAAACATATTCTTTGCATAACTTCTGGATTTCAGGTATTTTCCCTATTACTATTCCTTGAATTTGCGCTTCTAGCAAGGACTTGGCCTTGTCTATTTGCTTTTGCATTTCGTATTTGTCTTTGTTGTACCGCTATTTTGAATCTATGCGATTATTTTTAATAGTTGCATTTCTTTATCCAGTGTTATTGGGCGCTGCAAATTTTGCTGAGGCCTCTAAGAAACAGCTTGCTCAAGACAGCTGATTTTGTGGATATATCATCGACTCGAGAACCATCCCCACATGGACTGTAAAGGATTTTCGCTGTAGGTTTCCTACTAAATATCAAAACTTGGCAGTTGATCTATAATTCCAGGTTATTCTACATCTAAAAAGTTTATTTTACATTATATTTCACATTACATTCCTTTCTAAATTAACTCATCATTATGAAGATTCATAATAAAATTTAAGACTGTGTCGGTGCTTTGCTATTCTCGGAGCAATAATAATGCCCAAAATGTCATACGACATATCGTATCAGATTTATGTAGCGACAATTGTTGGGAATAATATGCATATTTTCTAACAGCTCCATAAAAACTGTTGCACTGCATAATTGCGAGATAGTGATTAACCATCAGTGACCACTAAATTTGCCCTTAAAATACTTTGTCTTGAAACAGATGAAGCTAAGCAGCTTGCCCTTAAAAGTAAGGTTCATTAATCTTATTTATCGTATCAAAGCCTACGGTTGTAGTTGGCAATGCTTCTGTTCGGTTGATATCATCGCTGCATCAGCTACTACGGTAAAGTGACCCACCTGATGTTTTATGAAAATAACGACACAACGCCTTCGAAACTCCACCACTTCAAAGTTGTGAACAGTTCATCATCATTATCACTCTCCTCCCCATTTATAAGCCCCAACTGAACTGTCATTCCGCGAGCCCCTTCTTTACAGTGCGCCGACGCCCTTCAGAACCATGTCTTCCCAAGACAATTATCCTATTAGTATCTTCGCTGCCCCACGCCAATTTTGAAAGCACCTCTGCCACACAACACGCGATAACACACGTTTATCGCTGGAAATTATTGGCTCTCGAGAGGAATGATCTTTCTCGCATTGTGCCACGTTTATGGAACTTGCATAAACATTTTCGCACAAGAGTAGGCTAAAATACGCTCTCTAAATCTTCCCTGGACTCTACGTTCTTCTTTCTCGCAGGTCACATCTCATCTTAATTGATTGAACTCACTCTAAATTTTTGTATGTTGAGTTATTTAACGCAGGAATCATATTTGGTCTAAGTTGCCTACTAAGTTTAGTAGTATCATTTTAAGAGTTGGCTAGAGCTTGTAAATACTGTTCCGAGTTCATTAAAACTATGTTACTGCCCTTCATCAGATCTGAGACATTACATGTCCTCCCTCCATATCCTGCAACGCGTCTCTCAACTCGCTACACTCAAACCTTCGTGGGACACCTCTGCACATGTCTCTCAACAACACATCTCTTTCTGCATTGGTTTTAAGAGTCATACATCCAAATAAAACTGTCCACAGCTTAATATCACCTGAGTTGTTAATTTTTGTCTTTCCATTTATTCCAACACGCATAAGCCCTCCTTGATCCCTGACTCCCTTGGGTCCGCGATTCAGCAGTACGCAGAAACATTCAATCCAAAACTCAAGAGGCCTCCTTTTCCCCGCCTTGATTTACACCATTATATCTCGATTAGATTTCTAACATCTATCTTGACCCTTTGCTGTGTCTTTTCCACAAATCTCTCGTTTCCTCC